>JANEYF010004821.1:0-54492 GCA_029963845.1 Rhamnusium bicolor | reverse complement strand
GCTAAATGTGATAATATATATATATATATATATATATATATATATATATATATATATATATATATATATATATATATATATATATATATATATATTACATATTTATATATAAAGTCAAGAATGATCCATAAGAACTTTGGGAGCGATTCAGTATATTTGAACTTGTACTACAATTTACAATCGAAATAAGGCCTACAAACTGGTCATTGCCGACTAAACTTAACGGCATTAATCCGGTCTGGCGGAAAACGCCAATTACCGCCTGAAGGATTATGACAAGACATACCACGTCTTGTGAACCTGTCTTGCTGTGGAGAGGATCCGATTCTCAATATTTGAAACAAGGCAATTGCTGCCAGAAGATCTGGATACACTCTTGCGCAATAAAGTTATCAGTTTCATTGAAAGACTGAACTTATTGGTAAAATATAAGTAGGAGTGAGCAACAATAGGCCTGGTTGATGACAGCAGTGGAGGGCCCACAAGGACCCACTCACAAAAACCTAATGTATCGTTTAACTGATTATTTTATTGGAAGTATTGTTTTTGATTTATTATATACCTAAAAGTTTTATATTAGCACGTTCAGATAACAATGATAGTATAAAATATAAAAACTATGGATACTTATTATTGTCGTCGTGTTAAATTTGAAAGAATTCTTGGTGTTTTTTTTCCCAAATTCATAAATACGAAGCAGTAACGTCAGATTTTTTTAAAGGTTTAATTGATCTAAGGAAATTACATCTTTTTCATTGAAATATAAAATTCTCCGGAGAACCACTGCATCTCACTTATGTAAAAATTTTTTCTCCTACACTGTATGCAGGTGCAGGCAGCGGATATTCTATCATAATTTATCTAATATCATATTATCTTACTGTCCTGAAAAATTCATTTAATTAATGGTTAGTATATAGAATTTATTTCTCTAGGGTAATCGCGTTTGCCACCACTTTTTCGTAATAATTATGTCATGTCATATCCATACATATTCTTTTCCTCAGATTACATTAATAATCCATTTTAATTGAAATAAAAGCCATATTTTCATTAATTATAAAATTGTTTACTGTAACAAATACGCACGCCGTTAATAGCTGAAAGGAACTAATGCTCATGTCACTCCCCCCAATATACACTAATGCATGGGAGTCATCTCGTAATTAACACGAAATGGATGTGTCTCCTGTTAATTACAACAGGGTTTTTACGTAGAGGTAATCTACAATGTACAATCTATTGTCACGGGTCATGCACCACTAGAGACAATCGTACCATATATGCCTACATATGTGTCGAAAGATATGCTACTTCATCATTTCTACAGCTTATATAAAAAGATACGAAATCACTGTAGGCGTTGGAACGTTAAGTTGTTTTAGTCTGATGTTAATAAATCATCAACAAAAAGGATAATTAATTTGAAATTCTTACAGGTCGGCTTAAGAAATTAATTGGAGGTGATAATAATTCTAAACTGTAATTTATTAATTGACTTGTTCTTTTGTGTGTTATACAGAGTGAGTCAGGTTTTAATCCCTGGCGTTTAAAGGTACATTCTGTGATAAAAATTTAAGAGAAAATGAAGAATCCCAACATGTAGAAAACGTTTTTATATTTCGTAAAAACAAGTCTGAGGTCTGACATTTTATTAGCATACTTCATAGACAAATAATTAGTATACAATTTTTAACTCGTAAAAAAAATCTTTTTTAATTTATTGGATTCTCACAAACACTACTGTGTTGTTAAAGACACGTATGTAATCGCTTAGCAAAACTATTTTGAACAGAGATAAAAATATTCATAATTAAATCTTTTTTTTACATATAATCTAATTCAAACATCATTGAAGTCATATCAGAAGATAGGTTGTCACTAAATAGACACACCACGTGCAATGCTGTATGTTGTGTTGGAACCACATACTTTTCCGCAATTCCAAAGAAATGTCATCTAACAAGATAGGCACATCAATTATCACATATTTTTTATAATTTGCACCATTTAACGTTGCAGGCAAAAAACAAGGATAAGATATTCTATTTTCCAACTGACCTATCCATATATTTACGAACCGATTTAGCTACTTATTCTTTTCCGCACAACATGAAAGTCTTTATATGGTGATGAAAATTGTATTGGTTAAAAATCCCTTGTGTAAGAATAAAATAATATCACTCACTTTTAACACTGCTATACTTTAGTAACAAAATGGTAATGACACTAAACGGCGACTGACTTATGTCAATGCAATGCCAATATTATTACCAGCCTCCTTGACTTATTAAAATATACTTATATTACATACATGCTTACTATCGAATATTACCCATACAATGACTAATTGTATATAAATCTATATTACGCGTTACAGGAACTCAAACAATTCCTACACTCGGCTTTCCTGACTACAGAAGGTGTCCTCAGGCTTCATAAGGACCTGGAAAGATCCGTCGATCTTTCATATCATATTTGGTATGTTTGCCTGAGATTATTCGATCTCTCGTTTAATCATATTGGCACGTTTGCCTGAGATCCTTCGATCTCTCAGTTAATCGTATTAGCACGTTTGCCTGAGATCCATCGATCTCTCGTTTAAGACGTACCCTCCATCGTCTTGGATCGTAATCCACTTTTTGATATGGTCAGCGGCGACCATCGTTCGTATCGTGACTTCTTGGAACCATCCCTTAAGTCTTTCACTTCATAACGATCGTTGATAAGGACTTTAGAAATACGGAAAGAACCCTTATATTTTGGAAATAACTTTCGACTGGAACCCGTAGCCGGTTCGCTCGTTATTTAGACCATTATGTTAGTTCATTTACCAGCCTTCTTGAAATGTTAATCGTATTCCAACCTTCTTGAAATGTTGATCGTTTATCAAACTTCTCGAAATGTTGGTCGTATACCAACCGTTTTGGTGTTGTTGGTCTTGAACCAACAGTTTTGGTGTTGTTGGTCGTATACCAACCGTCTTGGTGTTGTTGGTCGTGTACGAATCGTTTTGATGTTACTTTAAACACCTACCTTAAAATTGTCCGGCGTTTCATGTTAACAACCGCCAGCATGGTTCTAGTGTTTTTGCGACCTTTTTGCAAACCCTCTACCTCATACTCGTTGAGTAACATTTTAAATACCTTAAAACCTTTGAACTCCGGCAACAACTTCTTGCACCATCCTCTAGCTGGTAAAGTATTCAATACCCTAACCAGGCCACCTGCGTATTTTGTAGCTTAAGCTCAATTCAAACATTTGCTTTGTGCTAACCTTGGCTTGTGCATTAGCCTTGTGCCAACCTTGGCTAGTGCGCTAGCTTTGTGCCAGTCTTAGCTTGCATTTTAGCCTTGTGCTAGCCTTGACGCATGTGATAGCCTTGTGCTAACTTTAGTTGTGTGTTAGCCTTGTACTAACCTTTGATTGTGTGTTACTGATTATCACTCATTTTCTGCGCCATACCTTTGAGCAAGTTCTTTAAATCAACTCGGTCTAAGTTATCTTGAACCTCACTTAAATTTTAGCTTCCGCTACATGACCTTTAATCTTGTCCTCTAAGGGTGAGAATCATTGCACGTCTTGTCAAAACGCATCTTTTGTTTTCTTTGATCTTCACTAATTCATTTCTTAATCTCTTTAATTTACCAAGATACACGTGACTAGAATTATCCTGATTTTCATTCAAAATACAAAAATCAGCTACATAACACAGTTTGTATTCTGCTAGTGCCTCAAATACTGACACAACAGTGGTTCTATTCCATGTATAATTAATCGCATTCTAAACATATCTAACAAATGTGTCTCATTTATCTTCTCAACTTCCAGCTTGACGTAATGTCTAAAACATTACTTATTACCTCTTCTTACTGTAGCTCTCGTCCTGACCATTAGCAGGAGGCATGGCCATAACATTAAGTATATGCTTTACGCCATGCGTTTCACAATACATTTTAAACAAAAACATAAAATTTATTAATATCATCGTGACATCTCGAGTACTCGTATCTTTGACGGGTTCAATTACCACAAACTTAGTATTAGCATCTACAATTACTAACAAATACTTCTTTCCTCTGCTGCTAGGCACATGGCTCCACATGATCCACATATAGCGTGTAGAACGGTACAGCTACCTTTTACATTGGATCCAGCATACCTTCTTTCTTACTAGATAGATTTATAGTACTGGCATTTTAAACAAGATTTCACATATTTTTACCAACGTCACATTCCTGCAAACCAGTATTTTGTCTAAATCTTGATGAGAATTTTCTCCAATCCAAAGTGGCACATATCGTCATTGCAAAGGCGACAAATATACTATCGCAGATTTCGTGGTACGAACCAAATTGTTTGGCCATTTTCTTTTTTAGTTTTCTGTAGACAATCCCTTTCCTTAGTTTATATTTTTTGAAATACTGTTTTGTATGATTATTCTTTTTATTTTTCTGTCGTATTATAGTGATTTGCTCGTCCTGTAACTGGACTGCAACAACAAACTTGCATTGAATAATGTTTATTTGCAAAACATCTCTTATAAGGTTCCCACTCAAAACTTAGACGTGGCTCATCTGAATTCCGGGACTTAACCATCAACGACCCATACGAGGATTAGGTCATTTTTACTGAATGTAGTTCTTAGTGCACTACAGTCTATTATAACTTTAAACTTTATGCGTAATAAATATGTTCTTAAAATATAGTTTATTTTGCATATTAGTGCCAGATTTGGCTACAATTGTTGTTGCTACTGTACTTGATTCTGACGCAGAAGTACCACTCAAATAATTGAGTAAGCTTCCAACTGTTTGGAAGTTCGCAGCTTTCGCGGCTAGTGAAATCTTTTCGTCTTTTATCTCTTTTGTTATGATGTCTATAATATATACTTCAGGAATCACGAAGTTTAACTTGTTAAGTTTGGCCGCCTCTTCATAACAGCAATTACCCAAATTTTGACCCACAATGGAGTTGTAACAAGCTACTTGAACAAGTAATTTTCCGAATCGTATTGGTGTTGGAGAGTTCTGAATAAGTAAGTGTTTCATTTCTTGCCAATCTAAATACGGATTGGTCAAGAAATTATACCCTTTAACGGCATTACCATGCAACCTATTAGTGGTTAACTTTAATGTTATTTCTTGCGTCTAGCTATGAAATATTTTCAATTTATTAATTTTAATTGACCGTACATTAGGTATCGACACCCGGGTCAAATAAAAGTATTGTAACACCAAGTTTATGTAAAAATGAAAATTACTGAATGCACAACAGTCATTGCTTTCGCGGGCTGGGTCGTGAGTCAAGATTGTTATTTGAAATTATGTTCAATCGATTCAATTCTAGCAAAATTTTTATTTGGATGTTTGTATTTAGATGTAAGTATTCAGGTGTTATAAATAATAAATATCAATAATAAGCAAAGCCTGAGCGCCAGCTGATTAAGTCGACAAGAGAGAGGGGAGTTAACAAGACACACGAAAATAATAATAAAAGGCACTGATGTAATTTACAAAAATTATAAATAGATATGTAATTTGACGTCAGCGGCGTCAAAATATAGTATAAAATAAATAGTATAAATAGTGTGAGTACCATGAATGATATAAACAATAGAAAGATTAGTTAGTATAAATAAATAAACGGCAACCAAAAGCTAGTTTAAATTACACTTAATAATTTTGCTAAT
Organism: Rhamnusium bicolor; assembly: GCA_029963845.1. Lineage (NCBI taxonomy): Eukaryota > Metazoa > Arthropoda > Insecta > Coleoptera > Cerambycidae > Rhamnusium > Rhamnusium bicolor. Next base: position 48,800 of record JANEYF010004821.1, on the reverse strand, counting down.
ACTTACGCATTCAATAAACAATATTTAACAAACAAAATGCAATTGACAAAATGTAATAAACAAAATGCAATAGAGTATCAGAAGCAGAACTTTCAATAACGAGGGCTGAAAATGGGCAATAACCGACAAGATTAAAATTGTACAATAAAAACTTTACAACAGTGGTGTAAAATATATAGATATAGAGTAATACATGGATAAGCAATAGTTAAATAAACCAGAAGCAGAAAAAAATTATTACGTAAAAGAAAGCAGCAAAGCAGAAATTAAATTTGCTTATTAACCAAAAAGTTACGTTATAGATTCCATTATGAGTATTATTATCATTCAAATGGCCAAGTGCAGTCTGCATCCACCTTTAGCAGGCTTTCAGGAAACGTATATAAAATTTTAAATATTACCTACCTCAAAAAGGTGTCTTCTCGTCAATTTTTTTTTATTTTTTCTAATCGTGAACAGGTAACAAGTGGTAGGTGCCAAGATACCATCAAATTCTAAAGCTAGTAATACCATAAATTTTGCATAGAAATGGTTGTAATATGTGATGAGACTTGAGAGAAATCTTAAAAGCCTAAAAAAATATTGTTGTGTTAACTGCCAGACATGAAATTTTAGTTAGAAATCTGAAATGAAATTGTATTTCAGAAAATTTGTGGAAGATTATCTAATTGTAAGAATGTAATTTGCAATCTGTGCCTTCTTACTTTCACTACTTTCTCCCCGTTCTGTTTCAAACCTTACCACTTTTTACAAAAACAGTTTTGTTTCTGTTCTGTTTTTTTTTATTTAAAATACCAAAGGCGCAAAGCGCTCGGAAATAAATTATCTATGCAACTAACCATACTTTATTGAATTTTCTCATGTACGAGTGGTTGCATACGAGTGTGAACCATTTTGAAGTATAAATATACAGGGTTTTTCAACCGTTACAATATAACAGTTTCATCAAGATTAACATTGCAACGTGTACTTACAGTTTGTCGCAGTTCTTTCAGTTCCTTTTTTTAGGGCCATAATTTTCTTATATGCAGTGCGATGTGTGCGAACGGTGTTTTCTTTTCTCAGACCGTCACAAAAACTACACATTTCCCATAAGCAACACTTTCCACCACCACAACCACAGCATCTGTTTTTTTTTCACCTCACTAGGCCTCTAAAAAGGCGTAAATACTTGGGGTATATCCCCACATCTAACTTGTAAATATAAAATAATATCACACTTTTAACACTGGGATACTGTATTAACAAAATGGTAATGACACTAAACGTCGACTGTCCTATGCCATTGCAATGCCAATATTATTATCAGCCTCCTTCACTTTTTAAAATATACACATATTAAATACATCTTACTATCGAATATTACCCACACGATGAATAATTGTATATAAATCTGTATTACGCGTTACAGAATCTCAAATAATTCCTACACTTGTTTGTCAAAATATGCTTCATCTGTCAATGAATTTAAAAAATAAAAAAGTCATTATCTTGCTCAATTTTACCTAGTGTCCATCTATAAACTTGCAGTCTCAACAGATTATCTCCATGATGCAATACTTGAACAGGTTGAAAGTATATAAACACACGAGTACTTGTAGTAGGATCATTCTCAATATCTTGCAGTAAGTGTTCTTTTTGCCTGTGTAAATTATGAGGAAGATCTACATTTAAAAGTTTTGAAACAACACATACTCCACAATACGTGTTTCCAAGTTTTGAATTGTTTTATGGTCTGGATGATGATGAGTTGACAATCTTTCTCTATGCAAACGATTCACAACATGAGCACTGTCGTTACATGTTTCTAATATTTTAATCATGTCAATATATTCTCTGTTAAAATATCCAACTCTCATAATTATTAAATCACTACAAAGCTTCAAGAAAGAATGAATATTGACACTACCTATCTTCTTTTTTTAAGACATTCCAATTTCTACGAAATTTAAATTTTAAATTCTGTTCAAAATAATTTTATAACGCGTTTGCATAAATATATTAAACAAAACGGTAATGGTTTTTAAAATCTACTAAATTGAAAAAGAATTTTTTGTTATTAGTTAAAAAATGTTTTTATAAAAAATGAAAACATTTTTGACATTTTAGTATACTTCATTTTCGCTTTATTGCTTTCTTATACCTAATATAAGGAAATATAGTAATCGTGATTTATTTTGACCTCGACTCTTTGATTGATATTTACGTTTTGAACCCTCTTGATTCCATTCTGATTAATTTCCTAATGATGTCTGTCGGTGCGTGTGTGTGTGTGGATGTGTGTATGTGTGTATCCGCGACACCTCAAGAAAAAATTAAAATTTTTTCTTGAGGAGCGAATTATAATGAAAAAACATAACTTTATGGAAAAAAAATACACATTTTCCAAAGGCCAAAGACATTGATAAATTCGGTGATGAGTAAAATTGGCCAGCTGAGAGGAGGTCCACGGGACCCAAACTTTTTTATATTTGCCTTTACAAAAAAATATATTCTTGATGAAAAAATATAAATCACGTCTACTATATCAAACCAATAAAATATATTTTGTACTTAAATAAAGCTGATAAACTGAAATTTTTTATACATTTGACCTCATAAAATGGGGATAAGTTTAATACTTTGACATTTGAAATATTTAATTTAGTTACAAAAATGTCAATGTTAATAAGAAGAAATTATTGAAATATATGACATAAATTATTATTGAAAGTATCGAATGACGCTGATAATTAATTATATAAAAATTATAATGAAACATTTCAAGCTGCGCTATTAAAATTTGAGGTAAGTGAAGAATTAAATAGAATAATTTTTTGTTAAACAAGGATGATATATACTGGTATAAGAATGTTATGTTCTGCCCACATCAGATATTTTTACTTTCTTATACCTAATATAAGGAGGTATAGTAATCGTGATTTTTCTCGGCCTCGAGATTTTGATTTATACGTTTTGAACCCTCCTGAATCCATTCTGATTATTTTCCGAATGATGTCTGTTGGTGCGTGTGTGTGTGTGTGGATGTGTGCGTTCGTGCGTGCGTGCGTTTGTGTGTGTGTGCGTGTGCGTGTGCGAGCGTGCTTGCGTGCGTGCGTGTGTATGAGTGTATCCGCGATAACTCAAAAAAATACTAATGGGATACTTCCCAAATTTATCACTTAAGATTGTTAACAACATTTTAGGTGACACATTAAATTTGGTGAATGTGGTACCACCAAAAGAGATATAATGAATGAAAAAAGAAAAAAAGGTAAATTTTCGGGAAAAAAATTTAAAAAAATTTATTGCATTTTATTGCAACCACAGGTTTTGAGATAAAGCTTTCAAATTTGGTACACTTGTTCTAAAGACCAAAGACAACGAAAAATTCAGTGATGAACAAAATTGTCCAGGGGACCCAAACTTTCTTGTATTGGACTGAAAGATTATAAATCGTGTCTACTATATCAAGCGAATAAAATATATTTTCCAAGTACTTAAATAAAGCTGCTGTAAACTGAAATATTTTACACATTTGGCCTCATGGGGTTAGGATACATTTAACAGTATGTAATGTCAATGTCAATAACAAAAAATTATTAAAATATATTACATTAATTATTATTGACAGTATCGAATAACGCTGATAATTAATTATTAAAAAATTTTAAGGAAAGATTTCAAGGTACGGTATTAAAATTTAATTGAAGTAGGTGAAGAATTAAATAGAATGATTTTTTTAGATCAGGATGATATATACTAGTATAAGAAAGTTATGTGCTGGTCACATCCGATATTTTATTATAGAATGCTGGGGAGTGAATTTTAACTTACCCTGCAACAGTAAATTGTCACTTTCTTAATGAAGATAAATTTATTATTGTATTAGATGACTTTAATATAAGTTATACAAGTTATTTATCTACTGGTGAAATTTCTAATGGGCATATTATTAGTTCAGTTATTAATTTCTGTGAGTTTCTGGGACTTTATCAGTACAACAATCAACAATACATTAAATTCAAATTATAGACTTTTAAATTTATACTAAGACAGATCCTGGTTAATCAATCCGAGAACTACTTAATCTTTTAAGATCCTCTCCATCCTCCTTTGGATTAATGTTTCATTTCAAAATTTGATCAGAGCAAATATGTAAGTAAGCATGTCCCATCATTCAATTTTAAAAAGCTTACTTTAATATATTATACAATGATCTTTGCAATATAGGCTAGTCTTATTAGACTAATTTTAATAATGTTAATGTAGCTTCCATTCAATTTTATAATAAATTAAATTCTGCATTTTTAGAAAGTGTTCGTAGAACTATTAAAAAATATATATTCTATCCATCATGGTATAATAAATCTATTTTAAACGATATCAAACAGAAATATCGTCTATAGAATTTATACAAAGATAAGTGTGAAATACGATGCCTTAATCAGTTTAAATCTTTACGGTCTAAAATAAAAAACGATACTGATATTGCACATAAAAAAATATGGAATATACGAAATCACATATTAAGTCTAATTAAAGCTTCTTTTGGTATTTTCTTAATAGTATGAAAAATGCAACTAGTATACCAAATTCAATGAATTACTGCAACTTTTCTTCCAATAATAGCAGGCAGTATAGTCGATGCATTTGCCCAATTCTTTCAATCATTTTTTATCGTGGTCTATCTATTAAATTCTTAGCAACGTTAATTATTTCACATGAATCGGTTCTGGGATCCCTGTTATTTGTATTCTTTATAATAACACATGTCGACCTTCAAATTAATGTTTTTTGTATTTGGAAAAATTTTGTTGGGTAGGGGCCCAAGAAAATTTTTCCAACTATTAATAACCCAGTCTAAAAACTGTTCTTTTGTATGCTGACGATCTTAAATTATTTCCAACTCTTAAATCTGATGAAAGTTGTGACCGATTAGAGCATGATCTCTCAAAAATTAATCTACGGCGTGAGAATAACAACAGGTACTTTTAAACATATCAAAATGTAATGTTAAAACTTTTACGAAAAAAAATTAATCAAGTAAATTTTTCATACAAAATTGATAATGAAACAGCTATTAGATGTACCTAGCCAATATAAGGATCTTGGAATCATTTTCTATACTAAAGTAAACTTTATTTCCAATATTAATTATATTACTGTTAATGGCTATAAAAATCTAGGTTTTATAATGAGAAACTCGAAATATTTTAAATATATTTTTATATTGTACAATACGTTTGTCAGGTCAAAATTGGGATATCGAATTGTTGGTATCCACAATATGATATTCATATTTCTAGTCTGAAAAAAAATTCAGAGAAGCATGTTAAATATATATTTTTTTTAAGACAGAAGGAACTCTTATACTACCAGAGGATATATAAATAATTTGATTACAGGAAGTGACTTAATTTATCTTTAATTCCATAGTTGCGAAAATTTCCAATTTTTCGCAAAATTATTGTTCAACTATAATTTCAATCATATGAAAATACCATAAATCCAAATACTTCACATAACTATACTTACAAGCATTTGTACTATTACAATTAATATAAGCGCTAGTAAATTTACAATTAAACTTAATAGTTACTCTGGAGTTTCCCTCAGTGTAGAACTTTATACAATTTTATAATTATTTGCGAATCGTAAATAAGAAAAGCAGCACGAAATGCAGTTTCTATAACAGCAGTAAACAATTTATTTCCCAGCAATATGATTTCCACGCTAATCCCTTTTAACTCTGGCAGGTATTTCCGCTAACATTCTATGAAAACAACAATTTAATGAATATAACAAACCTATGACAACACCGTGAGGTTTGCACTGAGCATCGTAAATCGATTAACGTTCTGTTAACTATATTAATAATTTTATTAGTTACTAGTCATTTTTATAAATAATTAACTACAGATCACATTTTAATAAAAAGTATTTATAGTATAAAATCGTTACTAATTTCAAACTGTAAAATTATTAAAATTTTTTCAATGGAACTGCATATTTGCTATGTTTCCTTTATAAAATAATAATAATAATAATAATGGTTATAATGGTACCCGTTTCTTGTACACTACTTCCACAGCAGTTAACTGCTCGGTTCCTCGTTTAATCTAGGTTGAAACAAAAGCTAGTTTTAGTATGTATCTAAAAATGGATTCTCTGTATGTCATCACGAACGATTTTGAATGACTCTGCATTGAATCTCAATAATCTCTAATGAAGAGCAGATACGATTGCAAAATTAGAGATGGATAAAAATGTTAATAGTATTGGTGAAATCACTGATATTTTTTTTTGTATTGACATTATCTGGAGAAAGAAGTAGTTTAAAAAAAAGGTAGTGGGAGTCCAGAGGAATAATTTTATAGCATCTTCAGCCTTCTTCTAGTGACAACCTAAAATTTGGTTTAGTGAATGGCCCACTTGGGGCCATTTGATGACCCCAACGATATTGATGGTTCAGGTAATAGAAAATAGGTTAATATTTAAAAGTCGGGTTTATTATAAAGTACAAATAAATAAAATCAAATCCCAACTCTTCAAGGAACAGCTTCTTTCTGCCAGATTTTTCTTTTTCATAATCTGGATATATTTTTGTCCTCATCGTCATTTCTTTTTTCATCTGATTTCAAAGCCTTAATTTACTAGATGTTCGCACAGCTTGCATTACAACTCTATTCTTCATTCTTATTAATATAAAGCAGTCTGATCTGAATCCAATACAATGACTTACCTTTCGATATTCACAAAATACATCAATTCATAGAATATTTACACCGCACGCCTCCGTTTTAGACGTTTGGTATAGACAATGTAGATGTAGACCATTACAAACTAAAAGGCTAATTTCCTCCTCTTAGGATTAATTAGTTTTGGTAATTATGCTACTGAATTTATACCTGTGATTCTTTTTTATGACAATGTACAAATTATTAAATTAATAATACTTTTTATTTAATCATTATGAAATTAATTTTAAAAAAATTGAGAGTACCATATTATGAAGGTTAATTAAAAACTGGATGAAAAATTAAAAAACGGATCGGAACACATAGTAAATTTTTGTTTACGGGAAAATGTTTACCCTGCAGTGTGGAAGAATGCTATAGCCAGAGTGTTGCCAAAAAAATCAAACCCTTCTAAATACAAGGATCTTAGGGCTATTACTGTATTACCTACCCTTTCCAAAATAATAGAACGAGCAATGGAAGTTCAGTTGAGGAATCATTTGTTACAATTTGACTTGTTACCATCAGTCCAATCGGGCTTCAGAAAAAGGCATAGCTGCAGAACTGCATTACTCCACGTTGTAGATGACATTATTAGGGCCATTGACCAGGGCGATTGCACAGTTTTAGTTTTATTGGATTTCAGTCGAGCTTTTGATATAATTAATTATGATTTGTTACTAGCCATTCTTCATTATATGGGCATTTCTGAACATTCTGCTAATTTAATGGAAAATTATCTTAAAAATAGGCAACAGAAAGTCAGTATTGATGATGAAAGCACCTGTTATCTAACTCTTAAATCTGGAGTACCACAAGGATCAATTTTAGGTCCTATCCTATTTTCTATATTCTCTTTCAACTTAATAAACAGTCTCCAGCACTGTAAGATTCGTTTTTACGCAGATGACACTTAGATCTGTTACAGCTTCCCTATTTTTCATAATGCCTGTACATCAATTAATAGTGATCTCGAGTCATTTATTAAAACGGCCTCAGATCATTGCCTGATCATAAACCATATTAAATCAAATGTAGTAACTTTTGGAAATAGAACTAATCGTCAAATTTTGAATGATATAATTAGTATTAAAATTAATAATTCTTCACTTGAAACCGTTGATCATGCAAAAAATTTGGAGCTGTTAATGGATTATAACTTCAGGTTTGAAAAATGTATTAACAGTATTATACAGGGTGATTCATAAGTAATAGTACAACACTTAACTGTAGATAGTAGGAGTCAAAATATTAAGATTTAGCCAATAACGCCTTAATAAAATGTTGATAAGTAAAAAGATGCAGGGTGTTAGAGTTAAAATTATTTTTTTTATTTTCCTTTGTAATTTAATCAATTTTTAACATTTTATTATGAAAATTGCTGGATGGGGGTTATTTGTGGTGGGAAATCATAAAACATCTTCAACTTTGGTCTAGCTCCTAGAGGGCGCTACGTACGCTACCTTTAATGTGTTAAAAGGGCCGTAACTTTTTCACCCGTACATTTACTGCAGATTTTGCATAAACCTTTAGGTCCTTTATCATTTCTTAATAAGAAAGGTATACTTGTTTCAAGTCTCTAAGTACAACAGGATTTGAGAAAAGTGCAAATCAAGAGTTGCATGCAAATTCATTATACAATTTGAAAAATTATTTTGGCGGCAAAATTCCACACTCTTTAGTTGGTAAATACTATTTTTTGTGCAGCTAATACCGCTAATGTGGTAATTGGTTGTATAACGTTTAAAAATTCTTCAAAATTTCAGACATTAAAACAAAACAAATAATAATGCACTTTTAACTAGTAGTAGTAGTAGTAGCTACTTATTTTACTAGGCAAGTAGGCCACAATGGGCCCTTTTTACCTAGGGACCTACAGTTTAGCGTGGACTCCGAACCACGGTCCTCGACTGTCCACTAACCGACCGCCTGGGCCTGCCCGCCTGCACCGCTAGCAGAGTGGCAAACCTCCTGGGTAGGTCTCTTCGACCCTCCACCCGGGCTTGCCTCTCCGCCTGCATCAGGCTAGCGGCCTTCCCGGGATTGTCTGTTGACAGCCTACCGACTGTTAGACGAGCTATCGTTCATCCATCCAATTGCCGGACTCGATCAGTGCTGCTTAACTTCACTGATCGAATATCGGAAATTAAACGGATGTCCATACTCATCCCCCACTTTTAACGAGTAAGTAAGTAATTTAATTCAAAATGATAAACTATGTATAAATCACAACTAATAAGAACTCAAACAATAATAAGAAAAACTTAAAAATGAATACTACAATAAATGTTCAACATGACCACCAATAACTTCAATACATTTTCTTAAACGTTTATTTAGAGATTGTCTAACTTTAAATAACGATTCTCTGTTCTCCCTAATAGATTCCATAGCTTCACAAATTTTTCCCCATAATTCTTCCCGATTATTTATGTTATTATTGTATAATAAATGCTTACAGTAGCCTCAAAAGTAAAAAATCCAAAGGATTTATGTCAGGACTACGAGGTGGCCAAGGAAATTCACTTCCTCGACCGATCCAATGATGCGGATAGTGCATATTTAGATACTTACGTACTTCTACTGAATAATGTGCTGGGGCCCCACTGCATGTACCACATATTGTTTCTTAAATTTAATGGAACGTCATATAAGAGTTCAGGAAGAATATTTTCTAAAAAGTCCAGATAGGATTCACCATTTAAATTTGGTGGAAACTGAATCGGCCCTAGTACGCTATCTCCACACCACACATTTATTCTAAATTCGTGCTGGAAGTGGTTTTCTTTGGATAAATGGGGATTCTCAAGTTCCCACGAATGACTATTTCTCCAATTAAATACTCCACGCCTGGTAAAAGTGGCCTCATCCGTAAATAATATTCGTTTCATAAACATAGGGTCGTCATTTTGTTTGTTACGTAAAAATAATGAAAACTGCGACCTTTGTGGAAGATCACGAGGTAACAAATTTTGCACTGGAGTAAAGTGATATGGTTTCAGTTTTTCTTTCTTTAACAATCTATGAATTGTTGATTGACTTAAACCAGTTGATGCCGATAACCGCCGCGTACTTACTTGCGGATTTTCTGCCACACGAACTAAAACGTCTTCTTCTTGATCCACAGATATTCTTTTTGGACAACCAGCAATATCACGTTTTGGGTGAAATGCACCTGTTTCTCCCACACGATCAGAAAGGTTTTTAAATAACCTATGATCAGGCTGCCTTCTGTTTGGATACAGTTCTAAATACCTTCGAGCTGCAGCACGGCCACAAAAATTTACTTGCGCGTATACACAAACCATGTCTCTCATTTCAGAATTCGAAAATAATGTATGGCGAGGCATTTTTTATAAAACAATATTAGAAATAATTAAAAAACACAACACTTAACTAAATAAAACTCTACGAAACAACTAATTATTGTTTGAAAGATTGATTGTTTGACAGGTACTTTTTGTTTGTATGCCTACTTGATAAATATGCTTCTTTATTTACTGTGATAATGCTGTGTCACAACGCCTACTTTTAAAAATTATTATTTCAAAAGGCTATTAAAAAATTTGCATACAACTCTTGATTTGCACTTTTCTCAAATCCTGTTGTACTTAGAGACTTGAAACAAGTATATCTTTTTTATTAAGAAATGATAAAGGACCTAAAGGTTTATGCGAAATCTGCAGTAAATGTACAGGTGAAAAAGTTACAGCCTTTTTAACACATTAAAGGTAGCGTACGTAGCGCCCTCTAGGAGCTAGACCAAAGTTGAAGGTGCTTTATGATTTCCCACCACAAATAACCCCCACCCAGCAATTTTCATAATAAAATGTTAAAAATTGATTAAATTACAAAGGAAAATAAAGAAAATAATTTTAACTCTAACACCCTGTATCTTTTTACTTATCAACATTTCATTAAGGCGTTATTGGCTAAATCTTAATATTTTGACTCCTACTATCTACAGTTAAGTGTTGTACTATTACTTATGAATCACCCTGTATAACAATCATATTTCGCCTTAAAGATAACTTACAATCACAGACAATATTTGACTGTGAAAATAAAATTGATGCTTTGTGAAACACTGGTGTTTTCAAATTTTAATTATGGGGATTGTGTGTATGGTCCTAACTTAACCAGTCAGTATAAACGTAAAATTCAAACCGTTCAAAACGCTTGTCTACGACTTATATTTGGAATACGAAGGTGACAACGAATATCTCATAAACTACAAGTTGCCGGCTGGCTAAATACGGAAAATCGTAGAATCATGCTTGTTAATACCCTTTTTCATAACATTGTAATTAGTAAAATGCCATCTTATTTATACAGAAAAATTACATATCGAACTGACGTCCACAACATCAATATTAGATCAAGACATTATTAACTCCACCAATATTTAAAACAGAATTTTTTAAGAGATCTCAGCTACCAAATCTGTAAACTTTATAATTTCATTCCACAGGATAGAAAGTCTAAGAATATTCATCATTTCAATATAAAATTAAAAGAATATCTTCTCGCTAACCACCAATAAAAACAATAATTTTATAAGTATAAAAATAAAAGTTACTTACGTTTAGTTTAATACACATATTTTAATCGTCTACTATCAGTGCTCCAGTAGGTAATTTAAATTTTAGCAAAGCGCAACTAAGTTTAGGTTAAGTGGAAGAGCAACTCATTGACGTTCCCGCTAAATGTGTCGAACTTTGCCTTTTATTTTCGATTTCCCAAATTGTATCTGTATTGTTTTTTGCTTTTTTTTACATTGTGTTATAGTAATTGAAAATACTAAAGACATTTATTATTATATTTGCCAAAAATATTTAAGAAATGCATACTCTGGGATTTTTAAATGACCCTCCTTGATCATCGGAAGGTTAAAACCAAATAATTCATCGAGGAAGTATCACAGCAATTATTATTCATTCATTTATTTATTCATCACGGAATACCATGGTATAATAATTTTTCCGTATGAAAGATGTAAGAAGGAAAAATAATTCAGTGACTATTGTGAAGAAATTCGAAAAATGGTGGCTATATTTATTGAATCAAATACAGATAATTTATATGCAGCTGAAACCAAGTTTATGTCAATATCAATAGTTTTATAAAGTTTTCTAATGAGACTAATAAAGATGTGGCCTGCCAAGATGTTTTCAACACCTTGGTCTAAAGTAGCCGCGGGTGGCGTGTAGAGGCTCCTGACATCAACTGCAGGACCTGCCGTCAGGCTCCGGAAACATTCATAAACTTACTATCTATATGCCCTCTATACAAGATTTCGGCCTACATCCACCGACATAACGCAGCGTTACGAGTGCTATACTACCATCTAAGGCCCTCGTACTGGGTAGACCAGACACCCGTGCTGCCTTACGTCCCCGAATATATTGAATCCATTGTCGAGAACGAGAAATGCCGGATTTATTGGAACTAATCGTTTCCGACTGTCAGGCTAATCTAAGCCAACAAGCCTGACATAGTACTCCCCGACCATCAACTCAAGGTAATGTATGTCATTGAGTTTTTGGCACCTGCGGAGAAAAACATCACCTAGTAGGAGGAGGAGAAGCGGATCAATTATCGCGATCTCCGGTACGAGCCCCAGTGCTGCATCCAGGCTACTCGGTCGAAATGGTAGTCCTAATAATGGATGTATCCGGAGGGATAAAATCTACGCTGCTTTCGGAACTGAAGACCATAGCGGCCTGCCAAGAATCAGCTGAGTGGCTGGCATGCTAAATGCATAAGGTGGCCATTCTGGATTCTCTCCGTCTGTCTGCTTAGGGAACACGATTCTGGTATCTACAGTCACTAACCCTGTGGGATGTGGGGAGGGGCTATAGTTAATGCGCCGACGCGACTCTAGTGACGCGTCGGAGACCACGGGAAGACAGTGCGGCATCGGATTTTCCGAAAAATAATAATAATAATAATAATTTATTTGTATCGAAAGTAAGTAAAATAATATATATAAGAGAGAAGATCATATATTAATCTAAGAAAAACTAATAATCTCTATAATATTAACAGATAGTGCGTATAAGGACAATCACAATACAATTCTAAAATTACTAAACAAAAAAAAGCGACAATTAAAAGTAAATAATACTGCTAATCTAATCTTTAAACTATAACGTATATTCCATTATTTAGTTTATTTATTTATGTATATATTCATTATTTTTTTTATATTATTTCTGTTTGTTTCCTATGATTTTATTCTTTTTTTCCACTTTAGGTAAATCTCTTTTTCTCTATTTCAGCTTACCTGTATATTCTAGTTATGCTAATAAAATTAATATGATTAGGCATTTCAAATAAAATATTGGTTTTTCATGTCAATAATTTGGTGCAAATCTATTCTGGGTATCTAGTGTATCCACTGGAAAATTTTCTTTTTGGACAGTCCTAAGGAATTAATAATTTTGATATGTAGAGGAACAATGTTATACAATTTTGGACCAACGTAAGTATGGCAACGTTGTTCTATTGTTTTAAACATTTTTGGAACCACAATATTATTTGTTTTTGATCTAGTTTCGTGAACATGATCGATAATTAGGTAGGTGTTCTTGTTTTTATGGTAATAGATTACAAGTCTTTGAGTATAAAGTTGTCGGAAATCAAAAACATTTTCTTCTTTGTACAGTTCATCACGTAACCTAAGTGACGATTTTATGTAATGCGATGTTTAACATCCACTTCTGGATAATTTCAAGATTTCTCAAATAATTATTAGTCACACCACCCCCAGCAATGATCCCGTAAAAAAAGTTGAGACTGAACCAGCGCAAAATATATTATTCTTAAGTGTTTGAGGTCTCAGATTTTACTCAAATACTTAAATTTTGGTGTTATGCATGTAAATTTTTTAATTAAATTGTTAAAATGGATATCCCACAGTAGGTAGCGATCAATGGTAATACCAATGAACATCAAACCTACTGCGGCTTTTATTTCAATATTTATGTCACAGTTAAAGACGAATATGCTACTAAATTTTGGTAGATTCTTTGAGGTATTATTTGAGAAGGATAAATAGTGTGTTTTATCATAATTTACTGTTAATTGATTACTACCGAAAAATTCAAAAATTAATTGTAAATCCTTTTCCACCTTACTTTTGAGCGTGTCTCAGTTAGTGTCTATAAAAAGTAAAGCAATGTCATCTGCAAAACTGATGAACTTGCCTCTAGTTGGTAACTTAAATAAATCATTCACATATAATGTAAATAAGGCTGGTCCTAATACGGTTCCCTGTGTAACGCCACACCGTTTTAGTTCAAGCTCGCTTAATTCTTTACCAATACTGACACTGGCATGTATCGGAAAGGTAGCTTTTTATTATTAAATATGATTTGAACGAAACAACTACTCAGCGGGCAAATATCCCGACCTGCATTGGATTATACCTTCAAATCATGATAGATCGGTAGCCAATATCATTTGTCAATTCCTAATCAGACATAGATCAGTTTCGAATTTATTAGTTCTCCTCAGTATGCCATAGGTTATGGAACAGACAAATGATAGTGGCCAACCTGCTAGTCATATACTGACTAAGGTAAATTGAGTAGTGGTGAGAGGTATGTGAAACTTCTCATATGGTCCAAATGCTACTATCTGACCGACATTATAGATGTCTTTGTGGCGGATAGCGACTTGCGAAGCAAGTACCGAGAGCGGCGACCTCTAGCCCAGATGGACTAATCTGTTATTAAATACGATTTGAATGAAACAACTACTCAGCGGGCAAATACCCCGACCTGCATTGTATTATACCTTCAAAATATGATAGATCGGTAGCCAATATCATTTGTCAATTTCTAACCAGACATAGACCGGTTTCGAACTTATTAGTTCTCCTCAGTATGCCATAGGTTATGGAACAGACAAATGATAGTGGCCAACCATATTTAATAACAGTAGATTAGTCCACCTAGGTTAGAGGTCGCCGCTCTCGGTACTTGCTTCGCAAGTCGCTATTCGCCACAGAGACGTCTATGATGTTCGTTAGATAGTAGCATTTGGACCATATGAGAATACCACTACTCAATTTACCTTAGTCAGTATATGACTAGCAGGTTAGCCACTACCACTTGTCTGTTTCATAACTTATGGCATAGATCGGTAGCCAATATGGCTACCGATCTATCATGATTTGAAGGTATAATCTAATGCAGGTCGGGGTATTTGCCTGCTGAGTAGTTATTTCGTTCAAATCATATTTAATAACAGTAGATTAGTCCACCTGGGCTAAAGATCGCCGCTCTCGGTACTTGCTTAGCAAGTCGTAATCCGCCACAGAGATATATATGATGTTGGTCGGATAGTAGCATTTGGACCATATGAGAAGTTTCACATACCTCTCACCACTACTCAGGTAGCTTTTTATTAATATGTGGCTATTTCTCCTGAATCTCAGGCTCTCAAAGGTATTCAGTAAATCCGGATGATTTACACTTTCAAATGCTTTGGTCAAGTCAACAATGACAAATAGCTGAAGTTGAGTTATCATTAGAAATTAGGTCAGCCGTTGCATCCTGTGTTGACTTAGTCTCTAAATCCATATTGCGAGTCTTAGATAACATTGTATTTTTTTAAATAATCTTGGGTTCTCTTGTTAATACCTATATTTTCAAAAACTTTGGCAATGCTGCTAATTAAAGAAATCGGCCTATAATTTTTTTACCAGATTTATGGATTGGTTTAACTACAGCCACTTTTAATGATTTTGGAAAAACTCCTATTTGCAACGTTTTGTCTTTTAAATAAGTAAGGGGACACACAATAAAGTCCGCATATTCTTTTAAAATTTCTGTTCGTATACCATCTGTGCCTGGTGTTTCTTTAGTTTCAATTCTAACATGATATTTTTCACTTCTTGTTTATTAGTTGGAGCTAGATAAATTGAATTTAATATTTTTGTGCAAGGACATTTTTTATTTGTTGTTTTAATATTTTCTACTAGATTTGCACCTACATTAATGAAATACGAGTTAAAGATATTTTTGCATTTTTTTTCATTTAACTATAGAATTATTGTTTCTAATTTGTGTAATTTTAGTTTTACTGCTTTTATTTTCATTAATAATATTGCACGTTTTTCGAAGTGCTATTGATTTTTTCAATTTCAGCTTGATAATACCTTTGTTTTGATATTTTAATTAGTTCTTTAACTCTATCTCTGTAGGTTTTCCACTTTATTAATTAGTACATCATCTTCCGGTTTTTTTCTACCTTCTTATACATATCGTTGTTTTTACATATTGAGTTAACTAAACCATTTGAAATCCAAGGACTTCTTTTTACTTTCTTTCTTTCAATTATAACTTTTTTTGCTACATTGTTCAATATGTTTTTTAAATATATAAATATAATAATGAATTGTTCCATATTTAAATGTACATCATTCGTCGTATATGAAAGTGACCAATTCTCGTTATATAATTTATTTTTTAACTTATTGTAATCAATATATATTTTATAATAATTATTATTTATTTCAGGTACCTGGATATTGTTTATACAAGGTGATTCAATATGCATTATTATAAGCTAGTGGTCAGTGATAAGAATATTTGATATTATTGCTTTAAGTAAAGTTATATGTATCTGTAAACGAATAAAAACATAACCTATGCGTGAAGAATTATATCCTTGTACACGAGTTGGTTCGTTTATGGCTGATATGTAGTTATGATCATACAGGGTGTTTATATACTCTTGACATATCTGTGAGTTTACATCTGATATGTCTATATTCATATCTCCTACTATTATATCTAAATCATATGTATATTTTTTGTTTGTTAGGAACAGTCTTAAATTATGAATAAAGTCAATCGGACAAGTGAGGAGGAATGATATACAGAGGTAATTTGAAACTGTCTTTTGTTGAATTCTATTATAATTTTTAGAAGTTTAATGTTATCTATTGGTATTGTTTCAACACTATAATTAATAAAACAACCTTTTATAAATACTACTACCCCATATTTCTGATTTATTGCCCTCATTGTAAATTACTTTGTATTCTGCTATATGAAATAAAACTATATTGATAATTTTCCAACTTTCTGTTGGCTACTTGTAATTCGTCAAAACTATTGGCAATACTTCTTAAATTATTGTGAAACAGAGAGAAAGTAGCAAAAGGATATGAAGACACAAAATGCAGTAACACATTATCTGACCTAAAATTGTGGATTTCACAGTGCAAAACACAGTATACAACTTATTAGTTCCTATTATTATAGGAGAGAACACAGTATGTTATGAAGACTGTGTAGATGCTGTGATTTTGAATGGAATTCTGAAAGAAAATGAGAGCATATCCTAACAAAAAGCATAGTTTCTGCATATGTATTGCTTTTCTTTCAATTGAGATATTGTGTTAATAAAATTATAATAAATATTTTATAGAAACCCATTTTTAATCACAGTATCTGCCAAAAATAGTAAATATTAAATAATAAAGTCATTCTTCCTGAACATTTTATAATTTTACACTTGTGTTTTTCTGTGGCGCAGCCGATTTTCTCAATATGTCGGTCTTATTTGCAATCTGTAATTACTCGTTAAAAAGAACTAATTTTTAGAGCACTCTTTTACAAGCATCACAAAAAGAAAAGAGTAATTTCTGAGTAACAGACATTTTAACCTTGCAGTGCCGGAGAGTAGTTGTTACTTTTCAAATATTTTGTGGGGAGGATGAACCATGGAACAGTGAAATAAAAAATGTGGAAGATCGAAATTGTCCAAAGTGACCTACGTCATTATTGGCAAAAAGCTGGCAACGTCTCAATACGGTCTTAACGGAATTTTCGAGGTGGATATTGATCAGCATTTCAAACGCACTGTTTGGATAGTTCAGTAAATTTTCATGAGAATTATTATTGCCCACTTTATAAATTTTAAATTTTATAAACACCCACAAAGAAATCCATAGGTGTGATATCCGGTAATGTGGCCTGCCAATCAATAGGAACACAGGTGCCCAACCAATTGTTATCAAATGATCTATTTAAGTATTAATTAACATTATGGAACTATGCTCTGGTGCACCATCCAATAAAAATTAAATATTTGCTGTAAAGGTAAGTTCAAGTAAACTTCAGCAGAAGGCATATTCCAATTCTTCGTTACTGTTGACTACTGATCACTAAAAATAGATTTTCTGAAGACCAGTACCTAGTATTATGGCTATTGCACAAACCTCTACTAATAAATCGTGCTTTAACAGTTCGTATCAAATTTTGTAAAACAAATTGTTTTGAAGGCAATTATCAAAAAAGAACTGACACAAATTCACCCTTCTTTGTGAATCGCCATTTTGCAAATGTTGATATATGTGGTATTAAAAGTTTTATAATTATATTTCTTGAATATTTTTAAACATTTCACTAAGTTAAACCTATTTCACGTTCTATTTTTCTACTGGAGGTTGTTGGGTGTACCGTTAAATAATCTTGTGTTAATTTTGTGTCCTTCCATTACTTTATTGCTATAATTTGTAGATCTTAGTTTTGTGAAGTTATCTACCCAATGTTTCCAAATTATGTTCCATAGGTTGATAATATTTTTGTGTGGTTGTCTCAGTTTGGAAAACAGGTTGCCTACTGCTATTTCACAAAATGAAGATTCTTTAGCCATCTATTTCTCGTAAAATATAATGTAATTTGCTGGAAAGCAAATAAATTTTCTAAAACTACTGTTTTAATTAAGAAAAAAAACATGTTTATACCAATAACATCTAAACTACAAATGCTATTAGAAATATGTTATTGCCAGTCGAAGGAATAGAAATAATGAATGATATTGTTTCTTCTGTATTTTCATATAAAAAAAGATGAGATGTAATTTATTTGGGCAAAAAATCATTTTACCTTTACAGCGCAAAAGAAAAAAATCACATTTACGACAATCCATAGTCTCACTTTTTGTCTATTATAATATTCGAGATATCCTGTAATCCCATCAAATTTACCTCACCCTGTATATTAAATATTTGTTGACTTATGTTCCATTATCAGACGTGCAATTTAAAATATAATAAACAATTCGTAATAGTAAAATGGTGGTGGCAAAGGTAAAATGCACATCAGTCACATTATATTCCGTCCATTGTGAAAAATCATTAAGTTTAGCAATTTATTGTAATCTCTAAGCTGGCTGTTGAAAATTCTAAATATTATACCAGAACACAGATGCAGTATACTTTATGTAATATTTCAGTCTGCAACCATATGCAGAAATTGCATATTTAGTATTTGATAACTTGACTTCTAGCCAAATTGCATTATGAAAGATATAAATTTCTTGCATTTGTCTTTAGCGTTCTAAATAGGATTATTTCCTATTTTTATCCTTAGGAACAGTTAGTTATTTTATAAAAAAAATTATTTGTACTGTCTCTAACTGCTATTGGCGAGTGAGACTGTATATCAAGAGTAAGTGGTAGCTAGAGGTGGCGTGTGGCCAAGAAATGTGGAGGGTCTACCGTTTTAAATGAAATATATTATTTTACTGATGTAGGTATTGTGTAAGTAATGATATTAAAGAGGGATTAAAAATATTGCAACAAGATAAATAATATTTATATCGGTGTGTTCATGGCGTACTTAATGCCATGAACACACTTAATCTTTGCTTATTTCATTAAATACTTAATCCCTCCTTATCAGCTGGAGTTTTTCTTCATAATTTTAAAAATCTTTTGTTAAACCTTTGCTCAAGAAAACGGGAAAGGACGAAACTTACTAATTACAGACATATACCATTTTTATCAACAATGTTAAAAATTTTAAAAACTATTGTAAACAACATTTTAACTTCGTAGCATTTCAGATGCTGTAGTTGCACTTATTAACAAAATAAATAACATCATAATGCAAAAAGAAGCAGTTACTGCTTGTATATGCTAAAACCTGTCAAAGACATTTAGTTGTGTGGATTACCAAATATTATTGCACAAACTAAATTTGTTTGCAGTTAGAGAACTACTTCACGACTGGTTTGCTTTATAGTTGACAAATCGCAGAATGTAGAACAAGATGCAATAAGAGATAACCTAAAGAAAGTATTCTCTAGTGAACAAATGGATATGTGGCATCTAACAAAGTTTTGTGCACGGGCCAATATCATTTTTATTATATATAAACGACTTAGTACATAATTTTTCTTTACTGTATTTTTCTTTCTTTGCAGATGAAACGAGTATCATAATATATATTAAAAATTATGTCGTTTTACTACCATACACCCAGAACACAATGAGTAATATACTAGTTTACATCAAACAAGCTATTACTGAATACAGAAAAACTTATAACATTACTTTTCAGCATCGATGAAGACCATTACCAAATGAGGCTACCAGCGCGAAAACGGCTTAATCTCAAAAAACATGTTTTGGGAAAATGTTAAAAAGAAAATAATTGATAGAAACGGAAAAAGTGGTTGGGCCGATTTGCTTTCCATAATATATTTTAAAAATCATTAGGTATGGTGTAAAAAAAACTCTTTTTGGGCAGATATTTATTTTGGGAAAACGAATATTTTATTTGTAAAAGTAGAAAAATACAGGAAAGTGGACAGAAAATACTTTTGATTTTAAAATTTAACTAATCTCTTCAGCATCGTCTTCCTCTATTTCAATAACATCTTCGGACGGATCTTCTGTAGTCTTCAAATTTTGATAAAAATCGATGTACCTCGGTGGGATGCATTCGGAAAGTTCCAATAGATTTTTCTTCTTTTTGACATCTACCTTGTGTCCATTTGGATAAAATAGCTGCAAGGTATCAACTTCCGAAGATATACCAGCATTTTCTGGTTATGATACCTCCACGGTTTGGAAGGGGGCATAATCATTGTTGGAGTATTTAAAATTTATTATAAATGGTTCCTCCTTTTTGAATTTTAGCCATTGCAATTTAAGCCACTCCACTTTTTCATCTTGTGTGGATTTCTGTCTATTAATGATCTGAGCTGCAGTAGAGATAAAATCGTTATATACGAATGGCCACTTAATAAAAAATTTTTGATCAATTTCTACTACCATGAAATTCGCGGAAGCCACAATGTAGTTACACAGCAGAGCTATTTTTATATTTCGGTTCTGACCACCGCATTGACCTGAACACATTATAAGCCTTTTTGAGGTAACATGATTGTCCACAAAATGAAGGAAACAAGAGCCTATCTTATTAGGACCTCTTGAAGCTTTCGATTCGTTCCAGGCATACATTCATCTGTTCCTAAATTATGGACACCTAAACAGTATGTCTAGAGCTGTCACTTATAATAAGCTTTACCTGTTGACAAAAGTTATTGCAGTGACATTTTTGTCATTTTTTGCTAACTAGTTGTCCATTTTCAGTCCTTCTCTTGCACACTCTGCCTTCCAAAAATGAAGGTCTCGTTGAGTAATAACTTGCAATTTTGCAGCTTCATCGGTTCAAGCTTCGATGTTTACTTTAAAAGAATCACATTTTCTGCAGGTGACTGACAGAGGTGCATGGAACTGCAAATTAAACTCTTTATTACAAATGTTGGTAAAACAAAGTATGTGGCTGGTTCAGGAATTTCCCAAACTAAGATCAGGAGCTAAGTATTTTCTATTGGGATTTTTCGCTCTTGAATAGTGCGACTGATAAAACTGGAATCTGTTTATAAAATTTTAAATTTTCGGTATTTTTTCCTCACTCGTTTTATTACTTGGGACTTGCCTACCACGTTTGTCTACTGGAGGAGTCATACCCGCGGCCTTACTGAACGTAACTCTGCTTATTCTTCCATCTGAAAGTTTTAAAACTCCTTCAAAGAACTCCTTGCAAATCTTAACTTTCTGCCCATTCTCATTGGGCAAATAATACAATTGTGTATGTGAGCGTCTTGAAGGATTCGCATTGGTTTTATAACATCTTAATGTGTTCGCAACTTCAACTAAGCCGAAAATGTAAGAGGTTTGTAAATCATGTGTACAAGAGTTTTCAAACAGGGTTTTCTGTTGTTCAACATTTATTTTAATATGACAGTGATTAGAACAGGAGGAAATTATTACTTCAAATAACTTTTGCGGTACTGCCCTGCCTTAAAAAATTCGTATATTTCTCAGCTTTTATACGTTTTATTTTTATAATATTTTTTTCGCTAGGATTATTCGTCCCTCAAGAGCTTTCTAGATTTTGGTTTTACTGTGGTATTAGTGGTAGCTTTGTTTTCACTTTCTGAATGAATTCCAGGCAAATAATCAGATCCCGAATCTTAGAATGTTCATCATCCTCTGATTCTAAAAATAATTAACCTAACCTCAAAGAAAATCGACACATATTACATGCAGAATAGAACTAAATAATAAAGTAGGGTCACTGATATCGTGTGAAGAATCACTCATGTTTTTTATTCATTTTAAAACACCACCACTTATTAATCCCAAAATTATTATTAATCTCAATAAAACAAATCGCACTACAACGAAACTTATAGCTCAAAACAGTTAATATATTTATGGAAGAACGACCTAACCCACAGTAGTGTGGGTTTGGCCGATTACGCACATCACATGTTGACCGAAGTATTTGAGCCAAACTGAACCTAGTGGTGTCATCTCTTCAATAGTGGCAAAGGTGGCTTGGGCTGTTCTGCATTATAAAGATATAAATCTTGACAACAAGTTAGGCTGATAAACTCAAACATCATAAAATTGTGGCTTAGGTTGTTTAAGCGCTGGTAGCCTCAAATCAAGCAATGAAAATATATTCAGGTAAAATATCAAATGTATATCGTACAAAATTTCTAGTTTCAAAAAAATCTAAACCGGTCATATCGTATTGTAGAATTAAATAAAAAATTATGTATGTTTTCGCTACTTGTGTAATAAGAGCTTTGCTACAATGCAGCTCTGATAAATATGTTGCATATTTTCAAAGCGTAGTATAGTATGAAACTGAAGTTTGAGGCTCCTCATAGTTATTTAAAACCATACCATAAATAAAAAAGAACACTGCGAGCAATTTGCGAAATATACCAAGATGAATCTTGCGGAGTACATTTTAAATAATTAAAGATACTCACTATAATGATACATCAACAAACATTTTACAGCACAACTGAGTTTTATTTTACTAGATTCAGCTCTATGGACAAATTTGTTATTAGATTTTAGTATCTTTTTGGCAATATAATATTTACGTACTTTAATTTTTTCAAGTAGAGAAGGGTGAGTGGAAAGAAACATAAACTCGCCCCCAGATTCTATGGTGTACTACACAGATGGTTTTCGTGTGGTTACCCGATCGTCTTCTGGAGCGAGAATATACTCAAAGCAGTGCTAGAGAGCTTTTCTTTAGGAGTTATATACCATACTCTTTCAGACAGTTATTGCCATTCCAGTAGTGCCAAGCAAGGAAAAAGTTAAAAATAGAATGGAGCGAGGTGATATATATGTTCCAACTGCCCAGCCGCTCTGAAGGTGATCTTCTCTTCTAGAACGAGGTCGGCTCTTGTACAGAAGTGGGGGGATGCTTTCGAGCTAGTTGGCTAGGCACAAATAGGTAGAACTTGTGTGGGCCTCGGGACAGTGGGATCCCAGGAAATAAGAAATTCAGCCAGGCCAGTCTCGGACCGAAGCCTTACCGGACATCACAATGACACAGGTCACGACTGTCCTCAATTAATGAAATTAAGGTATACTGTGGGAGCATTGGAGCATAAGCAGTGGCTGCAGGCAAGCTCAGACTTTGTGATTAGGCGGAACAGATCCCGATCGGGTAGAAGAGAAAGACTTTGAACAGATTGATGGGAATCTTGACAGTCCACTGCGCAGCTTAGGCGGCACCTGTTGCTAAAAGAAAATGCGGGGACGAAGAAACGTCCTATCACTACTTGACGCGATATGAGACGTTCACGCGACTGGGGTATGAAACTGTCATTGCTGGGACGCTTTCGAGTGAAGAGGTGAACTCCTTCAAATGGAAAGATCCTGACTTTCAATACAAGGAACTTCGAGACTGAGCTGTGTTCCTCGATAATTTTATGTGCTAAGCAATCAATATTAGCATCAGGTGAAGTTCTGACTTCTTTAAAACTCACTGATTCGTAACCAGTTCAATGTTAATGTACATGGTGGACTAAATTAGATGGGATTTGGGGTTTTCTCTAAAACTATGGCAGATAGACAAAAACCAATACTAGTGTCCTGAGCTCGATTTTCGAGAAACAAACAACGGCGCAAACCGCGATCGTCTATCTTCTTCGACTACCGAGCTGCAGAGCGTTTTTGGAAAATAGCCATTTTTGGATGACCTCTATATCTCAATTACCACGTGTCGAATCGAAAATCAAGTAATACATTCTTAAGGTACTTTTTTGATTGGAATCCGTTGCTGATAAGAAAAAAATTATGCATGCCTCAGTTTTCGAGATATAGACATAACTTTTGTTTTTTTAATTAGAACACCCTATAAATTATTTCATTATTCGATGACAACTTAAATTAGCTTTCCAACGATATATCATATGTCATATTTATCTCTAGAAAAAGTGGTTAATTTTTGAAAAATTAAACATCCTTGTGAGGAGGCTATGAGAAACTATTAATAACAACAAAACAAACAACAACACTTCTTATAATATAAAATAATTTTGCCAAAAATAGGAAAACTAAACTACAATAAATGTTCGAATTGTCTTCCATTGACATCTATGCATATTTATCGTATTCCTAATATTTATTGAGAAGACCATGGTAAAAAAAAGAAAATCGAAATAATCGTAAATGTCAAGAACTAATTCGTGAGTTAATTGTGAGTGAGCATTGTTAAAAATGGTTCAATTTATTAATTATGAAAAATATGATATGGTTTAGTGTTTTATAGAATGCGGAGAAGATTCAAATTTAACTTCCGAGTTTTATATTAATAGGTAAGTTATAGACAGCAAAACTTTCTGCCAAAAGTGCCGCCTAAATAATATTTTTAGATATCCAGAAAAGAGATAGCCAAACATAAAAATATTCAAAAGGCTACAACAAAATTTGAAAGAGTTTGGATCATTTGTAAAATCTCTAGCAAAAATATATAATAAAGCAGGTAGAGAAGCTGTAGAAATGTTTTATAAACTATAAGAGAAAAATCCTAATATATCGTCTCGCGAAATATAGGAAATTTTAGGAATCCCAAAAACACCTTGCGTTGCTTAAAAAAAAATAAATTCAAACCCTACAAAATTAGGACTAGTCGCCATCTACACCCAAACGACTTTCAAAGGCGTCTCGATTTTTGCCGGTAGTTTTTGCGTCAGTGTAATGAAGTGCCAGGATTATATGGACAGATGAAGCCCATATAAGCAGTGCCGGAATTTTTAATCGGCATAATAACCACCATTGGGCTCATGAAAATCCGCACGTAACCGCTACAGTTAATCGTCAAAAACAATTTAGATTTGGTATATGGTGTGGTTTTATTGGATACCAAATAATAGGTCATCATTTTTTCACGGTAATTTGAATATCGAAACATATTAACATTCTACGACAAGAAATAGATCCCTTTGTAGACAATATGCCTGTAAGACAATTTCAAAGATTATATTATCAATAAGATGGCGCCCCAGGTCATACGTCAAATGAAACACAAAATTATTTAAATGCTCAATTTGGATAGGAATGGATAGGATATATCACTCAGGACTAGTTTATCAATATCTAGTTAGCTAAGTTAACTAAATTGATAACTAACAATTAATTTACCTAACTGGACATTAATAAACAACAAAGTAGTTGAGATATTGTTAAATTTTTAGGAAATAATGGTCCTATTTTGTGTCCAGCTAGATTTCCCGATACAACCCCTACGAACTTTTGGCTTTGAGGTTATTTACAAAATATTATATATAGAGAACGTTCTAATAACATAAAAGAATTGGAAAACAAAACATTAGCTGCGTTTCGGACAATAACTCCTCGCATGATTAGAAATGCTATAAGGAGAAGGTGTCAAAAATGCATCGATGTCAATGAAAGACAATTCGAACATTCAGTTTAGTTTTTCCTATTTTTGGCAAAATTATTTTATATTATAAAAAGTGTTGTTATTGTTAATAGTTTTCCATGGCCACCACAAAAATACATTTAATTTTTCGAAAATTACCCACTTTTTCTATAGATAAATATGACATATAATATATCGTTGGAAAGCTAATTTAAATTGTGATTGAATAATGAAATAATTTACATGGTATTATATTTAAAAAAAACACAAGTTATGTGTATATCGCGAAAACTGAGGCATGCATACTTTTCTTTTTTATCATAAACGGATTCTACTCAAAAAAGTACCTTCAGAATATGTTACTCGATTTTCGATTCGACACGTGGTGCAACATCCCCCGTCTAATTGTTGGCATAACACAATAAGCTGGGGGTTGTACTTATTGACCGGTAGCTCAGTGAGCAGGTCGTGAATAAGGGCTTAGATTGATTTGAGTTCTCACCAAAATCTAGGCTGGGCGCCAGGACTTTTGCAAGTAACAAATAATTAAAATTTTACTTTAAAAGGTAAAGATAACGTTAATACTTGAATTCGGTTGGGACGGAAATTAAATAAAAAGATATTATTTAATAAAAAAATATAATAAAGACTGGTATATGTACACAATATTTAAATTGACTCAGATGGCCTCTTTTAGTCAAAAAAATTTACTTGTGGTTGAAGACCAACAACTAACTTCACAAAAGAATGATATTGAAAGAGAAAAAAACTGAAATGCCTGATCTCTTACGAATTTCCTCTGACCAAATATAAATGTTTACTGGGGACGAAGATCTTACGTAACTTCCAATGGTTTAGTCCAGCGAAGAATCCATCAACGGCTAAGCTCTTAATGGATTCGGTGTCAATTTGACTCACCACTGTCAGTACTGCAGTTACCATTGAGAAAAAATGACAGTTGTATAAAATATCATTTTCCTGCTCCACCCAGTATATAATGATCAGTTCGATCCACCAGTTGTCCTCTTCTCTTGGTCCAGGTATTAACATAAAAAGGGGAGAGTTTTATGAGATCAGCATTATAAGCAAAACAAAGTTAAAAGCTGTGACGTTTGAATTGTCCAGCTACGTAGACAAAATATGAGTTAACACAAATTTACAGAGTAAATTGCAAACTAAACAAATTAGGATCGGTATCCTACAATATTTTAGGAAGTTGAAGACTTCAACTAACTTAAGTATCAATAAAAGTTACGTTAAATAGAAAAAAATACTAGTCCAACAAATAAACTAGGTGTAGCTACGATAATAAACAAGTGAAATAGGTATTCACTAAATGTTAAGATATTTTTGTACTAAAAGAAGTTAATCTTCAAGAAAATAGAATTTAGAATGTCTGTATACAGACAGACAACTAGAAAGATAACGTAAATAAATATTTGCTAAATATAAAACAATATGATAGTTTTCAACTTGAAGGTAACGTTAAATTAAATTATTTATTAGTTCCTCGGAGAGAGGGAATAATGAATTGCAAATAAAGTTAAATAAAGATATATAACTTGACTATATGTTTACTGTAGATAATCAAAAGTTAATCAATTGCCAGATAACTAGGCAGGTATCTTTGCCAGAGAACTAGGCAAAGCTCCACTAGAGCAGCGTTCCTGATTAAATACTATGTAAACGTTCAAGTAAGCATTCGATATTTTAAATTTAGAAAAACCTTACGTTACTGAAGTTTGGTTGATAAATATATGCACTGGTATAAAATAATCCACCACAAAACAAATGCACCACATTAGATAATTTTCACAAAGTTTATAAACAAATAGGTTTGGTCCAACCAGGTGTACCAATCTCCAAATGTCACCAGTCACCACGGTTCAGAGTGCCACCAACTTAGCTAAGTGACCTAAAACATCAACAGACAAAGACAGAAAACAACTAACTACGATACAAAATGGCGACATCCGTTGCCGAGAAAATCTAAAATTTACAATAACCGAAAGTTAGTTTAAATTAGCAAACGAAATTATTACAATATCAAAGGGATATTAGATAAATTGCCAACAAGGTACGATAAATCGATACTAATCAATATTAATGATGGCTGTTCCAAAGAACAACCAAGGTGAACGAATCACCGAAAAGCAAATTCGCCCAAGGCGTAAATTAAGATAATTACGGTACAATATTATTATGAAAATTACCTCAAAGGTACTTTAAATCAATATAGCAACTTTTTAAATAATGATGATCATAAAATCAAATGATAATATCAGAAAACATATAAATTTTACCAGACCGCAGAGAGATGGTTTCCATCTGAACGCTGCACTAGTAAGAAGAAAGAGGTCCTGTTCTGTCCTCCCACCTAAACTCGGTTAGAGTGTGGAAAGAGACAAACATTTGAGAGTAGAGTATGAGTAATAAAGATAGATAGATATTTAGTGCAAAAATCTGCAAAACCAACTGTTCTAGTAGAAATCAGTGGCGTCATTTAGACGAGACTGGCTGAAACTTAATTCATCGTGGACAACAACAAAATAGAATGAAATGGCTTGCAATTTCGATACAGTGGTAATTAAGATATAGAGGTCAACCAAAAATTCCAATTTTCCAAAAACGCTCTGTAGCTCGGTAATCGAAAAAGATAGAAGATCGCAGTTTGCGCCATTATTTGTTTCTCGAAAATCAAGCTCAGGATACCTATATTAGTTTTTGTCTATCTGCCATAGTTTTAGAGAAAACCCCGAATCCCATCTAATTTGGTCCACCCTGTACAGTCATACAATTGGACAATTATTGTAGAAACAACATTTATACTTATAAATTCAATAAAAACTTTTCACTATATTTCTAAAGATAGTGGAACAGACATTGTGGCACTTTTTTGTAAATTAAAAAAATCACCACATTAAAGGAATATTCCTTCATATCACTACAATTTTACATAAAACTAATAAGTTGTTTCCCAAAAAATCTACTTGACCTTTAATGTCATAAGAGCACAATTAAATATGGATGCGTTCTAAGGTAAGGAAATCTCCATATAATGCTTCAACCTAAGTGAATCAGATTTTAGTGCTTTAAAATAGCCATAATGACTACGTAATTCTTTTTAATATTAATATCTTCTGACGCTCCATTTTTATGATATTCACAGTTAAAGTGAGAGCTCGATACCTTTGATTCGTATAGTAATTACCACTGATTTAAATGTTGAAACTCTTGCAAAAAAAACGTATACTGACGCCAAAAATTTAAGATGTCTGATGTGCTAATTGTTGTTGAAGTGGTTTTGAGTAGAAAAAAATACTAGAAAATATACCCTTAAACATAATTTCGTAAATGGAACCTTTTCGAAAAAAAATAAAAACATTAATGTTTCATCCAATATGTCAGCTTATACAGAAAACGTATGGGGAGAGCCTTTTGTACATGATTCTTATAATAGAATAAAGATTTCTCCAAACATTTAGCTTGATTTTATTTTTATACATTACTAACGATGGATGTGATATTGAATGCATGTCTGTGGAACTCTAATTATTGTAATATTATAAAACTTTAATATTAAAAAGATACTGTTGAATATAAACTTTCAACAATCCACGATAATCTCGATTAAGTTTTTCCTCCTGAAACATCCTTGGCACCGCTGCAAAATAAGCTTTAAAATCTTCAACTTTGTACTCACTGATTGTTCAAGCTGTCACGTACACTTTGTCACATACATTTTCTAAGTAATATTGTTGAAGTCGTCAGCACTAAGCAGTTGCAGAAAGATTTGTACAATTTGTTTTGTGGAACGACATTTATTTTCTTTGCAACTTATACATTTTGAAAAATTTTCTTTGTTAGTAGAAAATTTACATATTCTAATAATGTAGAATTATAAAATGTTTTAGTTAGAAGTTATAATCAAATTTAAATTTACATTACCTTTATTTTCATATTTTCTATATCCAAGGCGATCATTTAATTTGGCTCATTCGATTTTCTGGCTATATTATTAAGTGTGTGAAAATAAATAAAAACCGGAAGCTGTAGTTTTTCTCAGAAATTGAATTATGGAAACAAGAAATCAAATGAGAATCAAATGATGAACATGATTAAAAAAACGAACTTTTGAAAAGTAAATTTTGCTTTTAGTCAGATATTTAGCAGTATAAAGCAATTAATTAAAGCTCGAAGTGGGTTGGAACCTTTGATGTAAAGATAACACTGACGTAGTTTTCTATGAAACACCAAAATAATATATACTAGACTCGACGTGCGTTTCACCAACCAAGTTGGCATCATCTGAAGATGATTAAAACTAACCTTATGCTAACAATATATCCTATTTATATAACTATGGTCACGGTTTGGAGAAATGTAACCCACTAACCAATAAATTGGGCTATTTGGGATTGGCCCTCTGTCACTCTGTCATACAATTTTTACACTTTGTGATTTCCAAGCTTTTAAATGCATCCAGTTGTTTAGTATTTTGTTACATTCCTTATAAATCTTATATTGCTAATGTCTACTTTATGGTTAGGCAATACTAGACATCTGTTTTACCATATTTGCGATGGGTCATATGCCCTTTAAATCTAGTTTGAAATGATCATCCAGTTTGTCCAACATACTTTTGATTAGAGTCCTTATAGAGACACGAGGAAATTCTTAAACATCGAAGGATAGACATCTGAACCTTCCCCGCCGGATCAATGGGATATGATGAATGTCATCTCCATTGACTGAGCCGAATCCCAATGGCGCACACGAGGGATCGGTGAATGCTTTCCAGCTTCGCCTGAGAAAGTGTAACGAATAATAATAATAATATGTCTTTATTCATGGTAATAAAAAAATATTACAAACAAATCGTAAAGGTGGGTGGCGGTATCCAACAAAGCTGCTCATACAACCACCCAATTCAGTTAGTAAATAACTAATAATTTTTAACAAGAAAAAAACAAATGAACAATAAGATTTTATTTTCTTATGTTAGATCTCCATTGTTTTTAATGAAAGTTTTAACTTTAGAATATCACGGAGTTGGAAGATGCCTTGATGTTGTCTGGTAGAGAATTAAAAAATTTTGCCGAGTTATAACTAAAACTACATTGAAACAATGCTGAATTATGTCGATGAATGTTAAGTATGTCTAGATGACGTCTTATAAGATAATGAATGTCACTATCTCTGATAAGTTTATTGTGCTAATACAAAAGTATTGCAAGTTTATCAATTTTTTAAACTAAACAAACCATGTGCACAAGAAAACGTTAATTCAGTTTAAACCACTTAGAACATTTAAACTCGCCAGAAATATGATCAAATTTTCTTTTTACTATAAATATACCTTAAATAGGTATTTCGTACTTTTTGAAGGCTATCCCTATCTTTTTGTAATAAGACTGGCCAGTACACAATGTTGCAATGTGCCAGATGAGATAAAATGATGGAATCAGTTAACCTTAACTTGATCTCGGGAATATCCTTATAAATATATGAGTTTTAACTTACGGAATAGACATTGTGGCTCTTTTTGTAAATTAAAAAAAAACACCACATTAAAGGAATATTCCTTCATATCACTACAATTTTACATAAAACTAATAAGTTGTTTCCAAAAAATCTACTTGAACTTTAATGTGATAAGAGCACCTTTAAATATGGATGCGTTCTAAGTTAAGGAAATCTCCATATAATGCTTCAACCTAAGTGAATCAGATTTGAGTGCTTTAAAATAGCCATAATGACTACGTAATGTGCCAGATGAGATAAAATGATGGAATCAGTTAACCTTAACTTGATCTCGGGAATATCCTTATAAATATATGAGTTTTAACTTACCAAAAGACTTTTGGATAAGACTGGTCACATGCGAGCCAAATCTAAGGTCATCATCCATGTTAAGGCTGAGATTTGTACATTTATTTGCTCGTTCAAGAACCATATTACTAAGTGCAATTTTAATTAGTGGGTTATTAAGAATGAAATTCCGACACCAACCGAACACCAGAACCTGAGCCTTCTTCTTATTAAGAATTAAACCATGTGCATTAGGAAATTTCGCAATCATATTCAGATTACAGTTAATATTATCAATAGCTGTACCAAGCTGCCGACTAAACTATCATCGGCATAAACTCGGCCTAGCGGAATACGCCGAGTTCCGTCTATGCCTGGAGGATGATGAGAAGGCAGACCACATCTTATGCACCTGTCCCACTGTGGAGAGGATCCGATTCTTAATATTTGGCAAAAGGCAACTGCTGCCAGAGGATCTGGACACATTCTCACCCAATAAAGTTATCAGTTTCATTAAGAGACTGAACTTATTGTGTGAAATATAATTAGGCATGAGCCACAATAGGCCTGCTCATGGCCGCAGTGGAGGGTCTACTGAGACCTACTCACATCAAACCTAACCTAACCTAACAAGATTATTGCAGGATTTAAATACATTTCTTACTTCAGTTATCATTTTTAGATGTATTAAAAACTGAAAAGGGTGAAAATAAGTCAGGAATTGACATATACAGCAAATATACCAGTACTGTAGGATATATCCCAAAGGACTGTCACCATTTTATTTAAAGAGACATTTCTGGCCTCCAAACTTACTGGTCTTGAACTCACCGGACCTTACCCACCCCCTTAGATTTTTTGCTACAGGGATATCTAAAGAATAAACTTTACATTGATCCTTCATCTAATATTATTCATGTGTTGAAAGAGTGTATATTTGTTGAACTCAACAACATTCCTGCAGCGATATGCCATCGCGTAGTGCAGAATATGATGGTCCGATTGGAAGAGTGCTGATAACGAAATGGACGATATCTAGATGAAACGGTTTTTAAAATAAAAAGTGAAATCCGGTTATGGTCGCTAATGTTTTATTATAAAACAAAATTGTATTTTATGATTTATAAAAAAAATAAATTCTACTCTGAGACACCTTGTACTAGATGTCTTCTAAAAATGTATCTTTTACTTCACAAAAACATTTATGAATTTGCGTCTTGAACTAATATTTTTTAACATTGCATAAAATATCACAAGGACGTAATTACAGATAATATAATTTATATGCACACCAATAAGTTTATAAGCACGTGTACGCTTAAAACATTTTACTACCACATAATGCAAAGCAATATGCAGTGCATATACTGCATATACGATTATTGCTTTGTTTGTTTTATTAATGCCTGTTCTAATGGAAAATATCATAAAGATATTTATCTTAATTTTAAATACACGGAAGTTGTTTCCTTCTTAATTACTTTGAGAATTATAAAATTTATACTACCAGATTTAATGCTAAATAAACTTTTATTAAATTATAAAATTTAATGAGAATTAATGAATAATACATTTTTCCTTATAAATAAATCCGTAGAAATACAATGCATCTTTGGCAAGACAACTCATACGTATTATTATCATGTTAACCTCGCATAACGACGTATTTGAGGATTCAACCCACATAAAAGGTTTGAGTCCTTTCACGTCATCACTCACACAAACAGCTGACCCTAAGTACATGTCCTAAGTACATACGGAAAATCAGAGCCTAAATTTCAGTTCCCCTTGGCAACAAATGACCCGGTTTTATTTAATTAAATTCGATGTATAGTATAATAAGGAGCTATAGTACACAATATATTAATTGATCATGTTTTTAACGTTTGTAAATTTACATTTGTTCTTAGAAGTGATATTGCTATTTTTATCTGAATTTTTTTATTGCACAGCTAAAATTTGTAATTTTGGTTCCATCTTAACCTAATAATTTGTAAATAATTATTAATGTTGACCTTAAAGAGTGTTATGTTTCTCTGAAGTTGCATTAATTTGTTTAATATAGTGCTCTCCCGTTATTAATTACGTCTCAATTTACGTAGTATTTAATTGCTCAGTAATAATTTGACAGTTTTTGTGATTTATGATTTTCTACAAAAACAACTGTCACTGATACTCAGGTCTGTGTTTAAAACCCATAGCTGTTTCTTTTGGTCATATTAATTCAAATAGAGTGAACAGCACGAATTTATAAGCGTGTCAGGAGTGGTTTATTGGCTGTCAAATATTTGTAAATTTACTGTTCTACATTTTTCACTGATTTAAAAAAAATTAATTTGGTAGGTGCACTATACTTTTAATTTTCATTTGTAACATATGTGTAACTTATTATGATGCTATGTTATAAAAATTATAAATAGTTTTTTATTTACAATTTAAAAAAATGGCGATCTACAAATAGATCGCTGGGCGATGTGGTAAATTATTATATTTTTAATTTAATTCTTATTCAACAAAAAATTGATTATGAGGGATGTATTAAAAACCTTGGAAGAAGCAGTTGAGTATTTATATGGTGAACAGATCGAAGCCGATATATTAGCTTTGCCTCCAGATTTTGATGTGAATTAACCGATGAAGAAGTTATAGACGTCGAGGATACTGGGTTGCCTACCGTGTTGGATATCGCCGGATTTGCTGAAATTTAAAGACATGATTCGGAAGAAAGCGATGAGGAAAATAATTTGCCATTAGCACGTCTGGTACCTGCAAAAGAAAATGCTTAAAAGGGAAATTTCGAAAAACTTGGTTACAAATTGGAGGAAAATAGGTCAAATGTATGAACCGTTTGATCCCGATCATGACTATTTAGTTAATGACCAAAATATAAAAATTGGGTTAATATGCTACACGTTGAGTTACCTTTTTTTAGTGATAAGTAGGCTGATAAAAACAATGATTGTTTGAGTTTAACGATCTGTCATATTCATAAATAGTCGTTGTTTCATCTTGTTATCTTTATACATATTTATACTAATGGATTCGTTTTCGAATGAAGAAAAATTTGATATGGTAACATGTTACATTTTGTGCCACCGAAATTGTGTTGATGCTGAGAATTTGTATCTCGATAGGTACCCAGAAAGAAGGCAGCTTGATAAAACAATTTTTAGAAGGTTAGTGTCAAATCTTAAAGAACACGGTTCTTTCCGAAAACCCATTCGGTCTCGACAAAAACCATGTAACGAAGAGAAAGTAAACAGTGTATTGTTGACAGTTACTGAAAATCCACATGTATCAACTAGAGAAATTGAACGAGCTACTGGGATATCAAAATCCACGTCCAGTTTTATTTTACGAAAACATCGGTTTCATTCTTATAAATTTAGAATTTGTCAAGGACTTAGGCCAGGCGACGAAGAAAGACGCAGGACATTCTGTGAGTGGTATACTAGGAAATGCCAGGATGATGAAAATTTTCCTCATAAAGCAATTTGGTCAGACGAAAGTATGGTCACTAATAATGGTATTTTTAATCGAAAAAATATACATTATTGGTGCCGAAAAAATCAACACTTGTTCAAACCAGCCAGACACCAACACCGCTTTGGTTTTAATATGTGGGTTGCCATTTTTGGTACAAGAATTATAGGCCCTTTTATTTACCATGACTCATTGACTGCCCAACGTTATCAGAACTTACTTGACACTTATCTTGAAGACGCCCTAGACAACTTACCTCTCGCTGATTCCCAGAATTGTTGGTTCCAACAAGATGGTGCTCCAGCACATAATTCTAGGGCTGTTCGAGTATTTTTATCCAATCGGTTCCCAGAAAAATGGATTGGCACTCACTCAACTGTATCCTGGCCAGCACGATCGCCGGATATGACACTGTTGAATTTTTTTTCCGTGGGGATATATCAAAAACTTCATATACAGGCATAATTTTGAAAATGAACAAGAATTAGAGGCATCTTCTGTTACCGAAGCATTTAACAGCATTACTCCAGAAATGCTAACTAGAGTTTTAGACTGTACTATACGAAGATGCTATCTTTGTTTAGAAAATAACGGTTCCCATTTTGAACATTTATTAGAGGTTTGACATCTATGGTTTTAATGAAATCGATTATTTATATCTGTGCAGTTACTGAGGTTAATACATATGTAATTAATTTATTATTATTCAGTATTAAACCATTTGTTTTGTTAACTAATTATTATTTAACGTACTAGATGGACGATTACCTGATAAATTGTATTTGTATCTAGTCCTCAAATTAAATTTATTATTTATTTATTTCATAAATCCTTGTAACGACTATAACTAGAGAAAAACATGTTGTAAGCTGTATCTGTAATACATAAGTGAATTTAGAATGAAAAATGCATTCAAAATCCGTAAAAAAATCCAGGTCCATATTTAAAAAAAAGAAGTTGATGATGGTTCCACGATCACGAAACGTCGGAGGGCGAAAATATCATTGTTACGTTAAAGTTTATTAGAAAGTACAAAGGACGTTTCGTTTGTTTTTTCATATTTTTGATAATAACGTGGAAAAAAAATTAAAAGCGAATTTCAAAAATATACTGTTTTTGAAATAATTCAAAAACGAAAAATAATTTTTGACATTGGTTAAGACCATTGTGATAGTATCCTAATTACGCAACTTTTTCCCCATTTAACCGAATTCGTATCTCCTACCATTTCCAAGATGCCCATGCTGTGCATTCTTATCTTGGACACAGTGTATAATGTATAATAATTAAATTTATTACACACATAATATGTGTGTAATAAATTTAATTATACATGTATTCTGTTCTGTCTCCACGCATTGCGTTGTAGCTTTTTGTACATTAGATTAGTTTATTAGATATAAAATACACTTAATTTTTGTTCATTTTTTGCTCACCCGGTAATTTCATTCATGAAATAAAAAGAGAATTTATGCTGTACCTATTCCCACCAGGGACATAGAAAGACCATTACAATTATAATTTGACTCCAACTTCGAATACCTTATGGTAACTAAAACCACAAATTTTCATAAAATTATATTTTTGTGTATATATTTTATTTGATTGTGTATGTGATTTCTATGTTAAGAAAACTTAATTTTGTAAGTTACTAACTGGAAGTCATCATGAGAGATTCAGGACTGGTCCAATAAAGCTACACCATCAGCTACACCCCATCAAGTAGAATGAAAAAAGGTAAAATATGTTAAACTTTTTTCCGCGGAACAGCCAAAACAGTCCATTTTTTTCATAGTTCGTGATAATAATATTTAGAAATTAACGTATAAACACAGAAATTTTAGTTTGACAAGAATTTGTTTCTTTTTGTTCTCCATTGGTAGCCCCATGACCAAGACTCTAGACTTCTAGACTAACTGCTGCTCGTGGCAGACTGAATATCCCAAAGCCTTATAAGTTGAATGGTGAATATTCAGAGGTCTATTTCTCAGAAACGCTTGATAGACGTGCCCTATTATTATGAAGTCCACGAAATTTCATCCTATTCGGAGACTTAAATATCTGGCTCTCCCCTTGTAAAGTGATCATAGTATTTAAAGTTATATTTATTTTGTGTGCTGATCAAAATGATTTTTTTATGGTTAAGAAACCAAATAACACGTATAAAAGTGCGACCAAAACTATTCGAAGATTACCTTATTACTGTCATAGATGAATTAGGATTTACATAATCAGCATTGAACAATGTCCGAAACTTTCATATTGTTTTTTGTTACATGATTTGACGAGGTCTATGATTTTTACCTTTTTGTCGATGAGACCTGACTAATAGAAAAATTTAGTAGAATAATCAGACATTAAATTGCGTGAAGTATGGGGGTCATTTAAATGTTTAGTTTATAAGTTATTAACATATTTCTTCTGTTTCTAATACCATCAATTTTTCAATTAAGAATTAGGAATCACAGTTGTCTTAGTAGCCATTAAAAAGACGAGTAAAATCAATTTAGCGAAACAGTCTCATCCATCATG
This sequence comes from Rhamnusium bicolor, assembly GCA_029963845.1. NCBI lineage: Eukaryota > Metazoa > Arthropoda > Insecta > Coleoptera > Cerambycidae > Rhamnusium > Rhamnusium bicolor. The sequence continues at coordinate 11,242 of JANEYF010004821.1, read as the reverse complement.
AAAAAGATGATTTTTGAGCTTTAACTTTTTTGTTGTATGTTAAGTCAAACTATATGTTCCGCCCTTACAAATTGTTTACTTTAGTTATTTTTACTTTAGTTATTTTTACTTTTGTTATTTTAGTTATAAGTTGTTATATTTTCTACCCTTGTAAATTCACTTTATCATTTAAATGGTATTCTTTCTACTATAATGTAAATCGGGCTTAAGAGAGGTCTTGCTTTGCTTTAAATAGATATCCCTTTTCTCCCCTCTCTGTCTCCTCTTCCTTTTTTGGATAGACTTTTTTTATTGTGTGGAGAAAAACGACAGTGGAGAAGATATACGAGTACGTCCTGGATGAGTGCGTTACATACATAAGTACATGCTTGTAGTTACCGATAGTTATCGATTTTTTTCTTACGTTACACCCGCCGGTGGAAGAAGTGACATCCCTCAGCTACTTTTCCTTCCTTCATCACGAGGTAAGTGCAAGACCCGTAACGGTATCTATTTTATGTGATTTCATTTACCATTTATTTTATAATAATTAATTGTTGTGCAAATGTGGAGAAGGTCCATCCTGCTAAGATTTTATGTACTAAGAACTAATTTAGCTGTAAGAATACAATCCACTTCATTACCTAACACTATATTTTTAGATTGCTCTAGAAGTAACCAAGTAGTTACCAAACCAACTATGATTTCCTTTAAAAAAATTCTTCTGACGATTTAAATGTAGCCATTGTAAAGAATTTTGGTACAACACAACAAAACAACAAAAACAACAAAAATCTCTAAAAACTTTTATGAAAGTGCAATTTCACTTATAATTGAAGAGCTAAGTGGCTAAAGGTGTTATGTCACAAAAACACGTTATTGAGTAATTTAGCTTTAAAGTTTTTAGGAGACTTTTTTGTTATAACAACTACATAGCTTATATTTTGCGCTAATGTTGACATCAGGTGTACTTTTCAGAGGAAAATAACTAAAGATATTAGTTGTCATCATTTTCAAAAAATTTTAAAAATGAATGTACATAACACTTTTATCCATTCATAAGTTTATCTGATATGAATAAGGAATTAACGAATAAAAGTGTTAAGAAACTAAACATATTTTATTATTATTAAAACATTATGCAATTTTTAGGTAATTAGACAGTTCTACGGTTTTGGGTCGCAGGTTGGTCATTTCCAAGTATGCTGTGATAATATGGCCTGTATTCTTCCTTGATGAATAGTAATTGTTCTTTCAGATTTGCCAGTTTTTTCTACACTTAGGCTGCCCTTGTTTTCATTAAACACTGTTAGCGCAATACTATCGGGATTTATCTCATGTGTATTCTTTTTCTTCAAAATATCAACTTTGTAAAATGGAGTCATTTCATCTAGTGTTGTTTTATAATAATAGCACCCATAGGTGTCTACACGTATCCATTTTATGCCATCGTGAAAATAAACCTTCTCATTGTTCATGTTTTTCTTCCTCTTGTACAAATTAAGTTTTGAGGCAATTTAATCAATATCCTTGAAATGGTTTTTCATATCTACGACCACGGCGTCTTTGAGAGTTCTTAAAATTTCTCGATACTGATCCGGAACGTAGATGTTTTGATGTTACCTTATCTTCTCAACTCTGACAAAGTCCCTGTCCGAATCTAAATATGAATGACCTACCTCGGGAAATTTATGGTCGAAAACTTTAAATTCTCCTTTTATAATCAACAACTGGTAAAGTGTGATCATATTAAAGTTTTTATTTTGTCCACCACACGAGTCGGACCATATTATAAGGTGTTCAATCTTTTCTTGGAAATATTCATCATAAATTTGTGAAAAGGTGTGTAAACAACTAGCAATTTCTAGGCTTCCACGGTTGGCTATATCTTCAGTCCATGTGAAAAAGAACGCTTTTCTTCTAGTATTTCTCAATGTATGTATGCCAAGGTTGTAAAACCAGATTTGACGAAGATAAAATGCTTTCGATGTACTTAATTTTGGCAGCGGCATGGTTTGCTGAAGATCTAAAGTCAAGTAACAAACTGTACTATCTTCTGCAGCTTTTGCTCTGTCACGCTTTTGTTGTTCGAAAGCTGCTTTGTAATTTTGTTCATGTTCTACAGTATTAGTTCATGTGCTCATGACACCTTTATCCATTAAATTATATAAAAACCCTATGTACATAACACCTTTTTCAAACATTAAAACGCTCTTAGAAAAGGTTTATATCCCAAAAACTTATTAAAATGATAGATTATAAATTAAAGTGGTTGCCTGTATAGAAATCTCTAAATTTTCAAAAATGTCACATAACACCTTTATCCACTTAGCTCTTCAATTTAAATGTAAGTTAATTTTCTTTTACGTTGTTAAGCATAATCCTTCCAGTTTAATTGAAAAAAATTGTCAACGGGCTTGTAACAATGAAATAAAGTTTAATTCCGAGAAATCTTCTATAACTACATACAGCAAGTGAGCTTCAACCGAGGACCAAGACGATATTATTTATTCAAATGGGGCATTTTATTAAATAAAGTATACCATTAGTTGAAACGGAGGTCTTATATGAAGCTAAGTCTGATATTATCATAAAGTAAATTAGAAAATATGTAGGAATGTAGCAGACTGGGAAATAGAAACTTCCGAGAATCAGAGGCGTAATAACAAAATATATATTTTAATAAATTTTCATTTAGGAAAAATAATACAAAAAAAAGTGGATAAAACTGGTACGAAAAATATTTCAGGGCAAAGTGCTAAGTCCAAACCATTTTAATTCACTGTAGAAAACTCTTTTTTGATGCGATTTCCATGTGTTATTATTTTTAATTCCATAATCCAAGCAGCAATTTTGCGATTTGCAACCACATCTGCACAGAAATTAGCACTGTAGTTGATGTATGTCACCCGCAACCTCTGGACTATTAGAAAACATATCAGTTGTTTGTAACTAAAGTAAAATAGACACGTTTTAACAAAGTCTTGCTGACTTCAATACATGACTGAATGTTGGTGTACGTTTTGAAGTTATTATTGATGTTGCAGAAACGGAATCATAAAACTGAATTATCAACGTACATATTAGAGTCATACTTTAACATTTTACGGCTGACATATCATGATGTGATACATGTATGTTAAAGGAAGAGAAAGAACTAAAACAAACAACATAACCTATAAATGTATGTTGTTTTAATCTACTATTCTCGTAATTATTTCTGTAGAATTTTCTCCTTAGTTTCAATGGAGAGAGATGGGTAATGCAAATATGTGAATGTAGGTGAATATTTTAGAAGGGTTCAGAGAATATGTTGACAAGTAGTGTAGTGAAAAAATGCTACTAAGTAAAAAAAACTAAGTAATCATTACATTGTGTATTGACAATTAAATAACAACAGTTTGGGGGTCCATTTGTTTCTCCTCCCATGAACTGGTCTGCTTTAAAAAATTGTGGCATCACAAAGCTTTTAAAATCAAATGAAAACATCACAATAAAACAATGGAGGTGAGGCTCTACTTTCCTTCTTTCTAAATTTAGGTAGGAATAGCTGTGGTGTTGGTTCCAGTAATTACAAGGAGTCCAAAAGTCTAACAGTAAATTTTTAGTTAGAAAAACATTTTGCCAGATTTGGTGTGATGATTTTTCGTGCTGTGTTAAAACGACGTCATTGGTCAACAAAGTCGACGCATTTCGAGACTGTAGCGCACCACTGAATTGGTGGAAAAGCGGGTCGGAAATTCGTTGTTACAACGTAATCCAACAATGTCAGGATGCGTCATGCGACGTTCGTACAACATTACAATGCTGTTTTGCGAAGTTAGAACTTCTAGATATAAATCATCAAATAATTTGAAGGAGTTTATGTGCAATTATCTACCTCACAGGAACCATTTCTTTCTCAAATAAATGAAAAACGCCTTGTACGATTTGAATAAAAATTGGTGTAAAATTGTTCCCACGAGAATAACAATTTTTGATCTATCAAATTTAATAAAATACCAGAAGAGCGAAATCTACCCTCAAAAATTTTATCCAATTTATTTATTTATTTTTTGAGAACGTAGGTCATCTTTTTTTTTTGGCAAAAATATATATTTATTTGTCATATTTTTGGATCATGAAATTTTCTATTTCCTATATGACTTTACAACAGAGTATTTCAAAATTCTACAAAACTATTGAGATTGGAGTCAACATATGAGTCGATTTGAACGAATATGCTCATTTACGTGAAAAAAATTGTTTCGAATGTAACTTAATAATTTATATTTAAACAACGTTCATTATTCATATGTTTTACATTAAAACATGTAGCTGTGGGTAAGTTGTAAAACATAATTTACTAGAAACAAATTTGGTAAAAAATAAATTCATGTATATTTGGATTGTATATAAAAAATTACAAATTTTGAAATTGAACCTAAATATGAAAAGCAGTAGTTTAGAAACAACAAATCTTTATTAAATTATGATGAATTATGTTTTAACATAAAGAAAAGAAATATATGCACAATTTTTAATGAATGTAAATAAATTCCATTGAAGCGACGTTGAAAAAGTGTGCCCTGTAATCAATGGAGTACGCCAGTGAAAAGATTCGTGCTGTGCTTCTTATCGCGACCTCTCAGGCTGCTTGATCTCTGCGAAAAACCGCTTAATTGTCACCCTTACAGCATGCCTTCTCTTTTCAACCTGTGCTTATTAAATTCAGTGGAATATTAATCTTGCTACGTTGCCATTGACATGCAATCTTAATCGTTAATGTAATTGTGCGAATAATTTTTATGTAAATTTGACCTAGCGGAAATTTTAATTTTAAAATTCTAGTTCGATTATATGGCAAGACCTTACGGGAGTAAATGTGAAATAAATGCAAGGAGATATTTACAGAAAGTTTTAACTGATTGTGAGAAAGAATGATTATTGCAATACGAAATATTTCAAAAATTAGTCATATATTCTTGTTGCCAATTAATATTTATTTTATATACAGTGCGTCCATAAAGTAACGCATAAATTCATTATTAGGTAAATAAACAATATTATTGAAAATTCCCGAAAGACGTCGATTTTTGATTTCAATTTACTGTGTTCTCAAATAATAATTTAATATACAGGGTGACCTACCTTCGAGTAATGACGTCATCACCGGTTTTTCTTATCGAACACCCCACTTTTTTTTCCAATTTCCAGATGTCCCTTGCTAAGCTGATTCCAAAAATTTATTACAAGTTGTTTCAAATTGGTACAGGGTGGGCAACAATACAAAAGGTGTTTATAAAAATTTAATTAGAAAGTTATGCGTTACTGTATTTTTACAAAAGACAATTTACAATAAATGTTCAAATTGTTCTCCATTGACCGCTAGATAATGACCTAACCAGGCAATACTTTCGTCTCTGACATTTTGTAGGACAGCGGGTGTTATGTTCAATATTTTTTGCCTGATTCGGTCTTTTAGCTCACGGATATTACCAGGTCTGTTGGTATAGACTTTAGATTTTAAATAACCCCATAAGAAGAAGTCTCGTGGACTAAGATCAAGTGATCTAGCGGACCATTCCACTGTTCTCCTTCTTCCTATCCACCGATCTGGAAAGGTTCTGTGTAAAAACTCGCGCACAGCTGCAGCGAAATGTGGCGGTACGCCAACCTGTTGAAACCAGATTATGCTGTCTAAAGTATTGACTATTTTAATATCTGAAAAAAAAGCCGGGTCAAATCAGGAATTAATGTATTTTGTAAGAAATTCAGATACAATGCTCCTGTCAAATTTTCATAAAAAAAATATGGACCAACGATTGTATTTCTCACAATACCAGCTCACACATTGACCTATTGTGGTCGTTGCGTATGGTATTCTTCCATCCAGTGTGGATTTTCCTGACACCAATAACGGCCGATTAACATGCCCGTTCAAATAAAACGTTGCCTCGTCGGGAAATAAAACGTTAGCAATGGAATTGTTATTTCGATTACTTTGGTCCATCATATACTCGCAGAATTCATTTCTTCGGTCAAGGTCATCTTCCGCCAATTCATGGATGAGGCGTACTTTATAAGGATGGTATTTTACCTTTTTAAAAATGTTTGACACTGAAGACTTTCCAATATTCAAATCCCTAGATACTCCCCGTACTGTACAATGTGGATTTCTATAATAACTATAGAAACACAGTAACAACACTAATTAGAACCACTAAGAATGATTGCTATAAAGAAAAAATTCAAGCTTCTGGGAACAATTATAAAGAAATTTGGGACTGCATCAATGAAGTTACAAATCATAATAGAAAATGCACTGACAATATCGACAAAATCATTGAAACGATATGCAAATAACTGATAGAAAAGAAATAGCCGATACTTTCAACAATTTCTTTATTGAAATCGGTGAACAAATCGCAAAAGAAATTCCCGATCAACTACAAAATCTGCCAGTCAACGAAAACATAAACGGAGATATTAATTCATGTTCTTGGAGGACGTATGTGGCCGTGAAATAGAGGAGATTATATCCAGCCTGAAAAATAAAGCCTCGCCAGGGAAAGACGGTATAACAACAAACACATTAAAACTCATATCTAAACACATTAGTAAACCTATTGCTTACATCATTAATCTTTTGTTTAAAAGATCCATCAAACCTGAAATGTTTAAGGAGAATATTGTGGTACCAATATATCAAAATGGCAGTAAAAATGATATGACAAACAATCGACCAATATCATTAATAAATAATATTGCAAAAACTTTTGAAAAGTGACTGAATAATAGACTTCGGTCGTTTCTAGCAAAAGATAAAACAATATCATAAAATCAAATTCAAAATTTGGATTTCAAAAGCATATCGATACTGAGGAACCTCTTCAACTATTAGCAACTAACTTCGATTCAAACAAGAAAGTGTTAGCAATTTTTTTGGATTTAAAAAAGGCATTTGACAGTATCTCATATAAAGCTATTAAATAAATTAAACATGATAGACATCAGAGGAAAGTATATGACTTATTTAAAGAATACCTAACCAATAGACCTCAACAAGTTAAAATAAGTAACGCTTATAGTGCAACCGAAGTAATAAGAACTGGAGTTCCCCAAGGAACTATCCTAGGTCCTAGCTTATTCCTTATATAATATAAACGATCTATTATAAAAATATTATGGTTGCAATATTATGTCATATGCAGACGATACGGTGCTAATTTGTGCTGAGGAGACCTGGGAATCCACAAAATAAAAAGCTACCGCTGCAATTGGCAAAGTAATAACTTGGCTAGATAACAACCTCCTAAACATTACAAAAACTAAATATATTCCCTTCTATCCCACAAAAGCTGGAATGTCGCATGTGCTAGAACCCATACTTATTAATGAAACGGTTAACAGCTGTGTACATATCGTTGCCGCCATAAAATACTTAGGATTGGTTTTAAACCCGCATTTGAAATGTCAGTCGGATAGTAGCATTTGGACCATATGAGAGGTTTCACATACCACTCACCACTACTCAATTTACCTTAGTCAGTATATGACTAGTAGGTTGGCCACTATCATTTGTCTGTTCCATAACCTATGGCATACTGAGGAGAATTAATATGTTTGAAACCGGTCTATGTCTGGTTAGGAATTGACAAATGATATTGGCTACCGATCTATCATGATTTGAAGGTATAATCCAATGCAGGTCGGGGTATTTGCCCGCTGAGTAGTTGTTTCGTTCAAATCGTATTTAATATTAATATATAGGATATCCTATTTAAAAAATAAATAATTTTTTTGTATCCTCTGAAATCTGCACGCTACTGTGTACTTTTGGAAGTATTTTAACAAAATTCAGTCATAACCACACAACTTTTATTTAAAACTTTTTTTCTATATGCAGTAATAACGGTGATAAGGGTGGGTAATTTATAATGAATAACCCTGTAGAATTTCGGGGAAAAAAAATAAAAATTTTATTGCATATCTGGACGAATCTCGACGAATTATAATGAAAAAATATAATTTTATGGAATAAATATGTCTGCATTTCTGTAGTATCGCGATAGCAGCCACAGTTTTTGAGATAAAGGTTACAAATTTGGTACACATGGCCAAAGACAGTGATAAATTCGATGATGAGCAAAATTGGCCAGCTGAAAGGAGGTGCACTGGCCCCATACTCTTTTGTATTGACTTCATAAAATGGGGTTAGGATAAATTTAACAGTTTGACATTTGAAATGTCTAATTTATTTACAAAAATATCAATGTCAATAAGAAGAAATTATTAAAATATATGACATGACATAACATATGTGACATCAGGAAGATATATACTGGTATAAGAAAGTTATGCGCTGACCACATCAGATATTTTAGATACGTTACTAATGAGAACAAACCAACAAAAGGTTGTTACTAATTGGTACAAGATAGACATTAGTTCTGGAAGACTTATCAACTACCACTCTCAACGTCCCTTTAGAGAAAAAATTAATATTATGTTAATTATGATAAATTGAATTTTAAAATTGAGTGATGCTAAATTCCTTGATCAAAATATGAACATTTTAAACAAAAATTGCGGCAAAACGATTATCCTAATAAAATATCCAATTTAGTTATTAATAACAAAATACTTAGTAACAGAAATACCGTCATACTGAATCAACAACTAGCCAATAATATTAATAACAATAATGAATATTTCAAGATAATTTTTGTTGAAGGCCTTTAATCACAAATAAAACTAATTTAAACCAATGAACATTCCTATATAGTTTTTTTACCACATGAAAAAAGTGGGAAATTTATACTAGACAATGAAGAACAAATTACTGTTTGAGTTTAAATCAAATTTGTTATATAAAATCTTTGCAGCTGTGGTTTAGTATATACAGGACAAACAAAATAATTGCTAAAACCTAAGATTAATGAACATAAATACTCGTGCAATGCAAGATATATTAACAAAAAAGAAAAAACCGCTTTTGCACACGCCATATCGATTCAAACCATGATTTTAAATTCGACAATGTTGAAATTTTAGACACCGAACCAAATTACAAAAAACAATTAATAAGCGAAATGATTCTTATTAATAGACACAGTAATACTGTTAATAAAATATCTGATGTGGCCAGCACATTACTTTATTATACTAGTCATCCTGATCTAAAAAATCATACTATTTAATTCCTCATTTACCTCAATTAAATTTTGATAGCATACCTTGAAATGCTACATTAAAATTTTTAAATAATTAATTATCAGCGGCATTCGATACTGCCAGTAATTGTTCATGTCATATATTTTGATAATTTTTTGTTATTGACATTGACATTTTTGTAACTAAATTAGATCTTTCAAATATCAAACTGTTAAATTATCCTAATCCCATTTTATGAGACCAAATATGTAAAATATTACAGTTTACATCAGCTTTATTTAAGTACTTGGAAAATATATTTTATTCGTTTGATATATTAGACGTAATTCATAATCTTTCATCAAGAATATATATTTTTTGTCTTTGGCCTTTAGAATGTGTGTATTTTTTTTAAGTTATGTTTTCTCATTACAATTCGTCAAGATTCGTCCAAAAATGCAATAAATTTTATTTTTTTTCCCGAAATTGTACCTTTTCTTCTCTCATTCATTATGTCTCTTCTGGTTGTTACCACATTCACCAAATTTAATGTGTTACCTAAAATGTTGTTGATAATCTTAACTGTCAAATTTGGGAAGTCTCCCATTAGTATTTTTGGAGTTATCCCGGATACACACACATTAAAAATATAAAAAAATATATATTTTTTTATATTTTTATATATCATAATACATGTTCTTAAGGTCTAATATTTGATGAACTTTTAAACGGGGCTGTAGATTCATCCATATTTTTATTCTCTTTTTTGAATAAATTTTCATAGTTTATTAATTTCAATTCAGGTGGAAGTAAATTATAGAGTTTTGGTCCTAGGTAAGTAAAACAGCGTTGAGACTGAGAGTTTTGTGTACATGAGGTACTAATGTAGCATTAACTCTGTAGTGGGTACTATAATTATGGTGTGTATTAACCAGTTCACTTTTATATTTGTATTGTCGTACTAATGTTGTTTGGCAGAACAATTGCCGTATATCAAACATTTTTTGTTTCTGCAAATAAATTATGTATTGGGTAAGGCCAATGCAATTTGTATACCCTTTTTTAGTATTAATATTTGTACAATTTGTAGGTTATTTATTACATTATTAGTAGCGCGTCCCCAAGATGTCAGTCCGTAGGTTAAATATGATTCGATCAGTGAGTAATATAGGATTTTCCTTTGTTCTATCTAAAGTGTCTGAGATAGCCATTTAAATTTGTACAAAAGATATCGCAATTTTTTTGTGACATAATTTATATGTACGTCCCATTTTAAATTATTATCTAAAAATATTCCCAAATCCTTCACATTTTCAACAAACAATTCTATATTTATATTATTTACATATAGAGTAATTTTGACAAAATTTCGTAAGTGTGCTTTATAGAATGCAAACGGTATAAAACTAGTTTTACTGTAGTTGATTGTGAGTAACCTCCCATTAAACCAATCAAATATAACAGGTAAATCATTCTCTACTGTTTTTTATGTTGACCAATCCTTGTCACTATAAAAAATTGGCGTGTCGTCAGCAAAACTTAAGACCGTTCCTTTTGTTTCTACTTTAAATATGTCGTTTAGGTAAATATTGAATAATAATAGGCCAAGTACAGTACCATGTGGAACTCCGTATTGTACTATATTGGTGTCCCTAAATGACACTGCAATATTAGTACACTGTTTCCTATTGGTCAGGTAACTTTTCATTAATTTACATGGAGTTCACCTAAACCCAATCTTCTCTAGTACACTAAGCAACTGAATATAGCTGACAGTATCAAAGGCTTTTGTTAAGTCTACAAATACACATAATGCTGGACTTTTTTGATGTATTGCACTATTTATTTTGGAACTATCTTGGAAATTGCGTCATTTGTCGATCGATGTGTTCTGAACCCAAATTGTTGTTCCGACAAGATGTACTTTATTAAATAACTTTCAATTCTATGCTTAAGAATTTTTTCGAATATTTTAGCCAGGTTTGATTTCAAAGAAATTGGCCGGTAGTTAGCCACATATTATTTATCTCCTTTTTTTATATATCAACTTGATTACGGCTATCCCAAATGCAGAGGGACATACACCGATTTGAAACGATTTGTTAATAATATATGAAATAGGGAGACG
>JANEYF010004820.1:0-14708 GCA_029963845.1 Rhamnusium bicolor | reverse complement strand
GTGTGTGTGTATGTATGTATGTATGTATGTATTGTAACGTCCCCCCCCTCTTATATTTAATTTATTTATTTTATACTGGTCACGGCACCAGTGTAACGTCCCTCCCACCCTCTTATGTTTAATTTATTTATTTTATCCTGGTCATGGCACCAGTGTGACAACCCAACCCTCCTTCGTATATTTTAGTATTTAATTTATTCCCCCTTTTTCTAAGTCTCACCTGTCGTGAAGCGACAGTTAATACTGATTTAATTAATTGGCTTTTTTGGTGATCATCTAGTTTTAATGGCAGGACCCCAAATTTGTTGTGTTATTGTAACCTCACAGGTACGTTTATAAAGTTTGGTATTACTTTGTTTTATTTATAAGATTTAATTTGCTTTACTTTGATTTGTATACTTTTAGCAATTATTATGACCCTTAACCTGCACTGCACTGATATCTGTTTTCAAAAAGAGTACTTAATATAGGATTGGACTTTATGTTTATTATTACTAATGTGCTTAGAATTTTGTACCTGAAAGTAGAAATAGGTCAAGGAAACTCGAATAACGTTTTCACACCTTTTATTTCTATGCTTAGACAACTGTCTATAATAAATATATTACAGAACTCGACATGAACAAAACCTTGTTACATGTACGGTGGACAACGGTCCACAAGAAATACATTGATATTTAGCTAGTTGAACCTGCAATGTAACCAAACCTGGTTACATGCGCCGAAACTTCCGCTTCGTAGTTTAAATGACATGTAGAACTCTACATATGGGTACACGAGAAACTTCCCTTGTATGTGGCACCAGAGTGTCCCCTGTCACATGAGCCGGGCAGAGACCGACAACCATGCCTTGTTATTTAATTCGCGGGCTCGTGCTACCATAAAACTACCATAAATATAACTGACGCTGGCCAACGAAGAATCGATGCATATGCGGAACTCCGACATATGACGAGCAACTGCCCGTATTGTTTTGGGTGTGTCGAATGCATGCCACCAATCAAGGTTTAAACCAACATGAAATGAACTACCGCATAGATTTGTTTAAGAGTTTGGCAGGCATCGCTTGTATTGCGGCACGCTTATGAGAGCGATAGCCATAAATCATTAAGCGGTATACACTGGTCATCTGGCCCCGGACCCTCTGTCGAGAGACAAGATCTGTGGTCAGAATACTCAGCGGTTGGTGTGAATTGCATGTTTTTGTTGTCGGCGCCTAACCGCACACATCTGATAGCTACACGCTGATCCCCATACGGGTAGTGAAATTTGATAAAGTTACAGATATTGCAGATTCAACTGGACACTAATTATTTTGTACATTATCTTATTTTGACCTAACTTGATTTGGAAAAATAAATGAAAGTTCCAACTACTATTACTGATTCTATCGGAATTAATATTGACTGTACTAATTACACAGCCCCACAAAAAAAAATTATTCTGACCTAGCAATGAGACGAGTATATCCTTATGTATTTTTGATCGCTGATTCCGAATCCGGGGACAAAAAAGTCGTACACCCCAAAACAAAATTTAAGAGCCAAAAAACACCCCCTGAATCGTTTTGTTTAATATTTTCGGGAAAAATTGAACGTATTATGATAAAAATAAAGGTGAATTGCAGCGTTCACCCTATCGGTATGAAATGCACCCCATAAGGGTGAGAACCACCCTCATCTGCCATCAAACCAATTGATAACGACAGTGACTGAAAAACATCTAAAAATGTTTAAGTTTCGTTAGGTTTGCAATAAACTGACGTAGAATTCACGTAATACCCCAAAACTACCCCTATATCGTTATGAAAGGCAACCCTTAACTTCAATTACAGAAAAATGAAAGGAAAAACATAAAATTTGATAACGATTTCATTATATGGATGTTCTTATTTGCAGAGATCCTTATGGCTAGGATATTAGCAGTCATTTGTCACCAATCTTAACACCATTTGGGTATAAAACGCATCCCTGAAGGGGGTGAGAAGTACTCTTACGTTAATAGCTCTTTAATTCTTCGTTTTTTAATCTTTTTTTTATGGTATCTTTTTACTTTATTTTTCAAACGATCTTCTTACTGACTGTCGTTTGTGTTGTTCTTTCGTGTCTCTTTTTAGAGACCAACAGTAGTCTGCTATCATGTGTTCGTCCCATCTTCCTTGATATCGTTTTTCCATTTCATAACGCTATAAGGGTAGTTTTGGGGTATTACGTGAATTCTACGTCAGTTTATTGCAAACCTAACGAAACTTAAACATTTTTAAATGTTTTTCAGTCATTGTCGTTACAATTGGTTTGGTGGCAGATGAGGGTGGTTCTCACCCTCTATGGGGGTGCGTTTCATACCGATAGGGTGAACGCTGTAATTTACCTTTATTTTTATCGTAATACATTCAATTTTTTCCCGAAAATATTAAACAAAACGATTCAGGGGTGTTTTTTGGCTCTAAAATTTTTTTTTGGGGTGTACGACTATTTTTGACCCCGGATTCGGAATCAGCGATCAAAAATACATAAGGATATACTCGTTTCATTGCTAGGTCAGAAAAAAAATTTTTTTTTTGTGGGGCTGTGTTATTAATAAACATGTAATGAGCAGTGCATTATAACAGAAAAACCCTATCTGTAAATCATTTGGTATCACCGGTCAGATATTGTTACAAATCGCGAAACCCAAGCATATAGAGTCGTACTTTGATTAGTATTGCCATTTCACACCTAATAAAGAAATTGACTTAGTTTAAAGAATTTTAGTGAGTTAGAGTACGTCGAAAATGGCATCGTAGTATAAAAATTATTTAAATGCCGTCCTTACCAATTCTCGGACACATGGAGAGTTCCGTGAGGTTTTCTTCACCGGGTTCCTGAGTAACCCCAGTGTTATTCGTCTCCATGTTGGCGGCGGCGTCGGCGGTGTACACGCCCTATTTCTAAGGCAGTGTACAGGTCCTCGGTCACAGAGACCAGGCCACAGAGGTTTCTGCCACCACTCGGGTGGACCGCTAATTAAGCGGGGCTGCCTTAAACGGCGGTTATGATAACCGGAGTCTTGGTTTCTCTTTGACTTCCAGGCTCCGGAAAGCCAGCGACAAGTACTAGGGTTGCCAAAGAGTTAACACGACAGTGGCTATAGCCGGGAGAGCGGTCTATCTCTGACTTCCAGGTCCCGAAGAGCCAGCGACATGCACTAGGGTTGCCAAAGATCTGACCACGATCGTACGCCGCCTCGCGTATTTATATGATTTCGCGGGAGTGAGTTCGTTGTTCAGGCCTCCAAGCTTGACGGAGATAGCCAAACGCTAACTTGCGTTCTTTAAACTAAAATTTACCTCAAGATGCTTTAGGTGAGAAGTGATATAATGGCTGTTTATTAGCCTTTGACCCTATTCTTAGTAACACTCTTACAACCCTACGTGTTTACGTCGGTTTGTTTATGTTATCATTCTCGGCTGGAGAGTGCTTTGAGATTTTGTACAGTTTTGTCAACGTTTTAAAAATATTAAAAGAATACTGTGTGTTCTTTTCTGAATAATTTAGACTCTATAGTTTGAATGCATACGTTTTCTGCCAAAATTCTAAGAAAATGATTTAACCTTTTTATGTAATAATTTGGAATTTAATGATATAAATGCTTGGAAATAATTTAGTTTTATGTAAAAATTATAGGAAATTTATTCGCGATGAAGCAGTCCAGGGCTGGGGTGCTTCAGTATGTAATTTGTATGTGAATGAATGAACATTATTATTATTATTATTATATGATAGTCCGAAAGATAAATTAGTTTATCATCTATTTGATTTTCAATTCTTTTTCCGTTAAGGTATCTAGAATCTTTTTTTAAAAACGAGAAAAATATGGTGGTAGATTTATTTGGATCACGCTGTACAAAATTCGAATTACTTTCTGTTGTTGTACCTCGGACATGAGGCAACGGAGCCTAACATTTTATTAAAAAAATCTTCGTATCAATCATCAATCCGCTAGTTTCATTCGTTTTGTAACGCCTTGTATATTACCATTACAAATTATTACATATTGTGTATTGTGTCAATCCAATTTTGCATTTGGTACACAAACAAATTTTCAAGGCGAGTTGCTTTTTTTATCAACAATGACGTGTGCAAAAAAGAAATGAAGGTAAAATATAAGTGAGCTATAAATAAGTATATTGTCGAATATTTACGTTAAACAACATAAATAAACAAACTTTCGCAGAGAATGGGAGAGCCAATTCCAATTTAACAACTTTATTGACCGAATCAATTCTATATGCACATATACAGTGTGTCCCAAATTCGATCCTCACCATTGGTATATTGGAAACTTAGTGGATTTAGGTTATACAATAACTCAGGGGCGATCGGTCCATGGAAGCAAGGGAAGCAGTGCTTCCCTTGGGATTATTAAAAAAAAAAACACATAATTAGAACCTAATTATTATTTATCACATATATCAATCATTAAAATTTACTTTTACCCAATTTCAATAGACACGGCCCTGCATTTCATCAGCTGAGACAATGTTGCACGTTAAAACCGTAACGTGACGCACTCGATTAATCGAGCCAACACGAACTCGCGCGACAGATATAGGTAAGCTACTTCTTGAAATGCATGACATCCCCACTTCATAATCTTGATATCTGAACAGTATAGCATAGTAATGCGTCTTGTTTTATAGATTTTAATCTCGATTTTAATATTATACTTAATATTAATCTTCCTAGTATTATTCTCAGCTTTTGTACTATATTTGTAAAAACTTTTTTGGTGTCTCTAAACCTGTGGTGCGGGGACAATTGATTTTTAAAACGTAGAACATTAGTGCGCGTATAAGCAGTTTTAGTATGGAAGCTGGTCCTAGCACTGTGGAGAATATTATTTGCGTTTGTGTGGTGTGCAATTTGTTGAAAAAGGGATTTTCAACATATTCGTTTCAAGATAAACTGGATATTATTAGAAATGGGAGACCAACATCTGATTTAAAACTTTTAAAAACGAAAGTTAAATCATGCTATAGGTATTTTAATATTGAAATGTACAGTGCTAATCAGTGGTTAACGGGTTGTGAAAATTTGTGTAAATTATTTTGTTGGCCATGTGTACTTTTCACAAATGAAAAAAGGTGTTTGGAATAAAAATGGCTTTTCAGATTTAAACAACATTCACAAAGTGACAAAGAGGCATGGTAAGTGTGAAACTCATTTGCGAGCGGTGCTAAAAGAAAAAACATTTGGAAAATCACGAATTGAGCATTCATTAGATCAGCAGTTGAAAGAAAGTGACCGTAAGTAAGCATAATGAACTTGTAAAAAAAATCGAGAAGTATTAAAAAGACTTATTGACATTGTTTGTTTTCTCGGCGAAAATGAACTTAGTTTTAGAGGTCAAACTGAATCTCGGAGCGTTGCTAATAGGGACAATTTCATCAATTTAGTTGATTTATTAGCAAAATACGATACAATTTTAACCATCTGGAACACTCCACGATATTTCGCGGTACATCAAATCATATTCAAAATGATTTGATTCAGTCGATAAGCAATATTGTTTTAGAAAAGATCAAGCAAGAAATAAAAAAGCTCCTTTTTGTTGCAATTATGTTAGATGAAACAACCGATGTTACGAATATTAGTAAGTTGTCAATCGTAGTACAATACATAAATCCAAATGGCAAAGTCCAAGAGCGCTTTTTAGGATTTTTAGACGTAACAACGAAAAGAACGGCCGCAGCTTTATATGCTATAGTTTGTCAGATAGTCGATGATCTACAGTGTGGTGCTAAACTTATCGCCCAAAGTTATGATGGGGCCGCTGTAATGGCTGGTGAATTTGGGGGCCTGCAGGCCAAAGTAAAAGAGACTTTTCAGAATGCAATATTTGTACATTGTTTTGCGCATCGATTAAATTTAGTTCTTGCTCAATCTGCAGCGTGTCTTAAAGAGTGCAAAGTATTTTTTTCAAGTATTAGTGGAATGGCTGCCTTTTTTTCAAAATCATCAAAACGGACACGAGCTTTAGATTTGGAAGTACAGAAGAGATTACCCAGAGTTGCTCCAACACGATGGAATTACAATGGGTGGCTAGTACAAACTGTATCTGAATATCGACAGCCTCTAATTGATTTATTTGAAAATATTTTACAAAGCAAAGATGATTGCGACACTGAAACTTTGAATGGATCCAGAGGTTACTTAGATTCATTGAAAAGAGACTTTGATTTTTAATTTTTTGTTAAATATTTTCTTCGAAATATTCCCATTTACTGACAATTTATTCAATATTTTGCAAACTAAATCAAATGACGTTGGATTTTGTGTAAAGAAAATTGGACAATTGAAAAATTTGATTTGTAACAAAAGAAATGAATTTGAAAAGTTCTGGAAGAAAACTAGTAATGACAATTTAGAGCCGCAAAGAAGAAGAATACGAACTGAATTTAAGTGGATCGTAGAACTTCATATCGAAGACTTTTTATCGAAATTTTGGACAATATCACTGGGCAACTAAATAATAGATTTAAAAATTTTAGTGATATACAATTTAGAATTGTAATTTTAATGAATTTAAAAAAAAGTTTCCACAAAACGCACTTCAGTCATTGAGTGATAACTACGGACATTTTTTGATATAGTTGGGTTGCGATCGGAACTTTCAGTTATTTATGCTACAGAAGATATTAATCAGAAACATAACGCCAACGAACTGATTATCTTTATAAAAGAAAATAGTTTGGATCAGGTCTACTCTGAAGTGTTGAAATTGTGTGAGTTAGTGTTGACGATACCTGCAACTAGTGCTTCGGTTGAACGCAGTTTTTCGACCTTAAAAAGAGTAAAAACTTTTTCAAGAAATTCAACCAGTGAAGAGCGGCTTTCAAAATTGTCCCTGTTGACAATAGAAAGTGACTTTGTGAAAGAGATGTCTCAAAATTCAAACTTTTACGACGAAGTTATTTCCGACTTCGCAAAAAAGGAGAGGCGGATTAAACTACATTATAAATAGATAGGTATGTGTATGTTAACTACTTAACTAGCCGGCTCGATTTATAGTTGGCAAGAGAGTGCACGATGGCAAGTGTGACTGAACAAACTCTCTATTTCGCTGTGGATTCGATCCCCGCCCCGGCACTGGCAATGTCGGTGGGTATGGTTGTGTGTCTGCGTTTTTTCATAAGTGTAACCCTCGCCCGTGCAGCTTCGGCTTTGGAATCGGGGGTTGTCTAATTTTTTGTGGTGTTTTTATGTTTTATGTTTATTGAGGAGTGACGGTCCTACAAGTGTACTTTTTTTCTAGATATCATAACTTTGCGGCTTTCGACATTTGCTTTAAAATGAGTATACGGAAGCCATGCCCCTTTTAACAAAAAATTTTGCCTCGCTTCGCTCGGGGCTTCGCACTACCCATCACCCTATATCACAAACTGCTTCCCCTGTATCAAGACTCACCGCACGCCTCTGCAATAACTCAATATTAGAGCATGGAACCCAAGCAATATTTTAAGGCACGACTATCAGTACTGCTTGAAGATGGTAGATAGATAGATAGATAGACAGATAGATAAATAGATAGATTTTATTGATCTCTTTTGATGAACATTACATTCATATAAGTCCTATCGTATACTAATAGTAAGCACCTAATAAAACATTACATATAGTCCTAATAACTAATTATTTGGACATCTTCGAATTTGTAATTATACCATCTTTTGTTATATGTGAACTATCCAAATTTCCATTTTAATGGTTTTTTGTCAATGGGTTAATGTTGGAGAATGATAATACATCGCTTGAAAAGTCATTTGCCTTAAAACAACATACAATGTGAGTAAAAATATATAAACAGTAAATTATGTGGCAACTAATTATTTAGACATTTGTTTTCAAAACAGCGTAATTCAGTGTGCTCTGAAAACATGTGAATTATATTTTTGACAGTTTGCCATTACACAGCTAGACCCGCGCTAAGAATTTAATTTCCTTGTCACTTTTGTACCTGTACCCAGCTTTTATTTCGGTACGCAGACAACTGTCTACACGAAAACCATTACATTGATCTAGTTGTAACAAAACCTTTTTACATGCTGCGGAAACTTCCGCTCCGTAGTGTAAGTGACATGTAAAACTTTACATATGGTAGACAACTGTCCACAAGAAATACATTTAACGTTCGTCTGGTTGAACCTGCAATGTAACAAAACCTTGTTACATGCGGCGGAAACTTCCGCTCCGTAGTGTAAGTGACATATGTAAAACCTTACATATGGGTGCAAGAGAACTTTTCTTGTATGAAGTACCCGAACGTCCTCTGCCAAATAAGACAGACAGACACAGATAACCATGCTTTAGCTGAATCACGGACACGGTGCCGCAGTACAACAGTACTCTGAATACAAATAACGCTGCCAATTTATATTCGGAGTGACAACTGTCCAATTGTTTATTAGGCTTGTCGAATACACCCCGCCGTCAAGACTTAAACCAAGATGAACCGAACTACCTCATAGTGTTTTGTAAAATGGGCAGACGTCAAATACATCCACGCCGTCTCTCGTATTTATATGATTTCCTGTGAAGGAGCACGTCGTTCAAGCCTGTTAGCTTGACGAAATAACTGTGATGTTCGAACGAAACTATATTACACGGTATTTAAAGTGAAAAGTGACATAATGACATCATAATTATCAGCCTTCGACCCCATTCTTGGTAAATCTCTTGCAATCCTACGTGTTTACGTTGGTTTATTTATTTTACACGTTCTCGGCTGGAGAACACTTTGAGATCTTATACAGTTTTATCAACGTTTTAAAATATTTAAATGAATACTGTATGTTCTTTTACAAGATGTATAATTTAGACACTATAGTTTGAATACATACATTTTTCTGCCAGAATTATAAGAAAATGTTTTAACCTTTTTTATGTAATAATTAATTTGGAATTTAATGAGATAAAAGCTTGGAAATAACCTTTCCAGGAAATTTATCCGCGATGAAGCAGCACAGGGCTGGGATGCTTCATAACTCTTACCAGAGAGTATGGGGAGGCTCAACACATTTGATGAGCCATTCCTTGCGTAAGGAAATATATGAAGAAACGAACCGAGCGCGGAAATTGCCAATCGCGGAGAACGGTTTTTACAACGCGACAGAAGGCTCAAGTTATCAGAGCCGCAATGCACTTTAATGTTTGTGTAGTGTAGTAGTGTCTATGTCATTTTGCTCTCGATATTTCTTTGTGGTTTCACTGTTTTGAATGTTTTTCTGTTATTTTAAGTTGGTTGATGACAAAATGACTTCGAATAATATAAATAATATTCTGAAAGTGAATTTTAAAACTCTGCCGTTAGTAGAAAAAGTAAAAATCAAAAAACCTCGGCCGACCAACACCAGAATTATCTCTTAACCAACCAGGCAAGGTACGGACACGTAATTTCACGGGGCATTTTTCTAAGGAAATTTACAAAAAATATCAGTGGAATTGTGGATGTGATAAGGTAAATGTTCCGTTTTGTTTTCCATATGTTCTATTATATTCCGATTTCGTCGAAATGGACAAAATATCGTCGGTAGCAGGGTATAAAGATCTAAAACATTTAAATCGGAAAATAAAAAAGCACGAAATTTCTGCATATCGTATAAAGTGCAGTACGGATTTGGCTTTGCTAGGCTCTGTAAATATTGCAGTTCAGTTAGATTCAGTTTATAGACAAAATATAAAACATAATGAGCAGATGACTAAAAATAGGTATATTTTAAAGAACATATTTCACAAAATCTTTCCACATGTAGACATTATTTAATCAATTTCAAGCCAAAAATACAGACAGTATTGAACTTAAATATCTGATGTGGCCAGCACATAACTTTCTTTTTCTTATAACAGTAGATATCATCCCGATCTAAAAAAATCATTCTAAATTATCAGCGTCATTCGATACTGTCAATAATAATTCATGTCATATATGCGCACGCGCACGCACACGCACCGACAGATATCATTCGGAAAATAGTCAGAATGAATTCAGGAGGGTTCAAAACGTATAAATCAATCAAAATCTCGAGGTCGAAAAAAATCACGATTACCATTAGGTATAAGAACGTAAAACAAAAGATGAGGAGTTTGAAAAAATTATATCATCTATTAGAAATTCAACTGATGAGATAGAGAACGAAATTACTAATATCGAGAACGAGAATAAACGGAGAAAAATTAATCCTGAAAAAACAGAAGTTCCGTAATTGCTAAGGAGGTGTGTGATACAATAATTTTTCAGATGAAAGACATTTAGAAGCCGCATCTTTAGTGAATGTAGACAATTTTTTTAATTATTCAAAGAAATTTCCGACGGCGACTTTCAAATCAGTTGTTGAATCTTATTCAATGTTACAACAAGATAAATTAAGGTCTGAATTGGTCATTTAAATATTGTAGGTGGCTTAAACATGTTTCTTGGCTGTCTGAAAATGGTTTAAATGAAACGTTCAGAGAAACGGTCAGATATAATAAAAAAATATCGGTAAAAAATCTAGGCATTTTGATAAATATAAAAAAACTCAATCAAACTATCACTTTCAAGAATTTAAACGATTAAGGGCACTTATAAAAACACAGTCTAAGCTAGCGTACAAAATTTACATTGAGAAGGTTCAATCCTCAATTTCTTCTGATTCTCACAATTTTTGGTCATACATTCACTCAAAAAGGAAAACATCTAGAATTCCAGGAAAAATGGAGTATGAAGGAAACTATTTTGATTGTCCACAGTCTATTGTAAATGCTTTTGCTGCTTTTTTCCAAAATGTATACTTACCTAAGCGTGATAACCATAACATTGCTGTGAACGCCTTAATTGTGCAAAATAACTGTTCGATTAATATTGTTTCTGTGACCGATAATGAAATTCAGATAACATTAAAAATTAAAAAAACAAAATGACCTCTGGCCTCGATTTAATACCTTCTTTTTTAGTCAAAGATTGCCGTTATGCACTAAGTGCACCTTTATTAATATTATTTAATCTAGCTTTGAGGACAGAAACATTTCCCGATATTTGGAAAAGAGAAAAAATTTGCCCAGTGTTTAAAACAGGTGATTCTACAGTTATTAGTCATTACAGAGCAATTGCAATTCTCTCCAATTTTGCAAAGGTCTTTAAGATTATCCTCTATGATCGCATCTACCTGTCGGTCGGTAATAGGATATCACTCTACCAGCATGGATTTGTAAGTCATCGTTCAACAATAACCAACTTGACCATTTTCACACAATTTATCTCTCAAGTTATTGATGAGGCTGGACAGTGGATGTGATCTATACTGATTTCTCAAAGGCCTTTGACCGTATTGATCATGTCATCTTATTAAATAAATTGGGCAACTGGGGATTAAGTAATTCATTAATATAATTTTACAGTCATACCTCTCTAACCGTGAACAACTTGTTTCATATAATGGTTTTAACTCCGAATCATTCATAGCCACTTCAGGTGTCCCTCAAGGTTCTAACCTTGGACCACTTCTCTTTTTACTTTTTATCGATGATATTACCTCTTACATTAGCAACTGCAATAAACTATTATTCGCTGATGATCTCAAGCTATACAAGAGAATCTCCTGTTGTGAAGACTGTGCACAACTACAAAATGACATTGACAGTGTTCAAAGTTGGTGTATAAATAATAGATTACATCTTAATGGTTCCAAATGTAAGGTTGTCAAGTTTACAAAGAAGCACTCTAGTATCGAAAATGTTTACACTATTGATGGCAGGATATTGTCTAATCATAGCTCCATCAAAGATCTTGAAGTCACATTTGATCGTCAGTTATCATTTATTGATCATATTTACCTAAAGGTAAAAGAAGCTACAAAGATGCTTGGCTTTATAATTAGAAATTGTAAATCATTTACCATTAGATCATTAAAAATGCTTTACTTTTCATATGTAAGATTTAAACTCGAGTATGCGTCGCTTATTTGGTATCCATATTATTCAAATCATAAATTAGCCTTAGAAAATGTCCAAAGGAAATTTTTAAAATTTTTATCATGTAGAACTGATACGGCGTTCGTACCCAGAAAGAGGTATAGATCAAAATTTTCTTTCGACTAGGTTTGAAATGACTAGTTTAGAATTGAGGAGGGAATGCAGTTCTATCTCTTTTTTATACAAATTATTACATAATAATATTGATTGTCCTGAATTGTTGTCTCAAATATGTTTTAATGTATCAAATTACAATTCTAGACAGAATACCACGTTCTTTCATCCTCATGCTAGAAGTAATGTTCTTTTGAATTCACCTATTCATACAATGTATATAAACTTGAACAAAATTTGTCATTTATGTGATATTAATAATTGGACAAAAAATGTAGTCTTAAACATAGCCATGAATAATCATTAAACAATCATCATTGAATTTTTTTCGTATTGTACTTTTATATTGTAAAATGCATATTATAAGAATCTATTCTTCTTTTCTGCTTTCTTGTTTGTTATATAAATTAATGTATACAGTCAGGTGTGTTTATAGACCAGTCAAATTAAGGGTTTTTCAAAACGATAATTTCCAACCATTCCCGACCAATATCATTCGATTCAGTATGTTTTTCGAATTCTCATGGTCAATTTTGTCGTAAGTTATATGAGCAAGAATTTAATTTATAAACAATTAAAGTTGTGAAAATGATGAAAATCGATGTTTTTAAATATTCAACTTCAAACGCTGCGAAAACGGCAACAGATAAAGAAAATTGCTCAGAACATTTTTTTATAGAGCGTTAAATTCCCTTCAAAAAGTCCGCGACGGCATATCTCTACGATGAATAGTTAAGGCGTTACAATGAGTTAAATATTTATTATTTTTCTGCTGTATATCAGTCAGCTGTACAAGTAACGCGCATGCGCGATCAACAGACTCGTACGCCGCGTAATGCCCCGCCTGCGGAGAACATTACAAAAGGAACTTGCTGTAAGTCTTTCATAATTTTCTTATTTTTACAACGTTAGCAAATGTATTTATCACTTCTTTGGTCTAAATACAAGCCCACTTTGAAATGGTCTGCGCAGGTCGGCGTTACGTGAGAAATGGACCCGTTAGTTGCGCATGCGCGTTGCGTATATAGCTGACCAGTACGCAGTAGAAAAATAATAAACATTTAACTCATTGTAACGCCTTAACTATTCATCGTAGAGATATGCCGTCGTGGACTTTTTGAGGGGAATTTAACGCTCTATAAAAAATGTTCTGAGCAATTTTTCTCTATCTGTTGCCGTTTTCATAGCGTTTGAAGTTGAATATTGAGAAACATCGATTTTCATCATTTTCACAACTTTAATTGTTTATAAATTAAATTCTTGCTCATATAACTTACGGCAAAATTGATCATGAAAATTAAAAAAAACTGAATCGAAAGGTATTGGTCAGGAATGGTTGGAAATTATCATGAAAATGGACCTGATTTTGCTTAATTTGACTGGTCTGTTATATATCGTTTCTGTGTGTATACATATATACTGAAATTATACAAAATTGTCCTGTTATTGGGTGTTACCTGTTGGGCAATAAAAAAAAGTATAAAGTATAAAAGGTATAAAGTATTACTAAAAATTATTGTGACAACTACTTGCTGAATCAGAAAGATGTTTTTCAACTATTGAATTCTTAAAAGAATAAAGACATTTTTAAGGAACACTATGAATGAGAGAACGCCTTAATGCCCTAGCAATGATGTCGGTGAATAAGAACTTTGTCCATAACATAAGCCATTTTGACGAAAAAAGTCGTAGAACATTTCAATTTTATAGAATAGAATTTTAATTGGAATAGTATGATCTTTTTTAGATCAGGATGATGGTATAAGAAAGCTATGTGCTGACCACATCAAATATTTTGTATTAAATAAAGATTCCAAAAATGTCAAAATTTTATATTTTTTTGCATGGTGCCTGACCAAGAACGTACCTGTAACAAGGTATCGGCATGGGACGCTACTGAGTGCCTCTGATTTGCTACGCTCTGTAATGATTTAAAAGTTATTATTTGACCGTTTCTTGTTCTGTGTTGTTTATTTTTATTATATAAATATTACAATTTGAGTAAAATAAAAGCTGGTAGGTAAACCGTATAATGGATTTTTTCCGTGTAGGACGCGCATATTACGTCATACCTGGTAATCATATAGATTATTTTAATATTTAATATCGCAGAATTTTGCACAAATTGCCGACCTCACTATGCGCCAGCCAAAAATCTAGTCCTATAATAGTTATGTAAAAATTATTACATGAGGTCAGCGGGGAGATTGAAGAATTTAATACGCACAAATTTATTTCGACCGTGGTTCTGACTTCATCTGCATTCAAGTTAAAGGTAAAATTTTTTTTTTTTTGAAATTTATTCTTATTATCAATATCATTGGTTTTAGTTTATTCTAGAATAGTATTTTATTTATATCCCTTGTAAATTATATATTTTTTAATTGAATTATGTTTATAATTGGTAGAGCGCGGACGAATTTCGAAAGTATGTAAAAAATGCGACAAAAAATCACGTCATAGGCGTGCGCAAAAAAAAACTAGTAATAAAGACCACAAAAATTAGACAACCCCCAAAAAAATTTTTTGAATCTGTCTAGAAGGGGTTTACACTTAGAAAATCGTGGACATACAACTATTCCCACCTACATGGGTCCAGAGTTT
>JANEYF010004819.1:5000-17500 GCA_029963845.1 Rhamnusium bicolor | reverse complement strand
ACGAGGCTGCAGCTATTAGGGAAAACCAGACAAGCTTTCAAGACGTTTCCCTTGAAACAGATTTAAAAACTATTAATAACAATTATAGAGGACTACACGACGCAACAGAAAAATTGCAAAATAGTTCGTTGTCGTTAGTGGAATCGCTGCAAATAGTGGACGACGTAAATACACAGCTACAGGCTATAAATGACGTTAAAAATAATCGCGTTAGTGAAAAATTCGAGAGTGTATTACAGAAAGATCCTGATTTTAGCAAATTAAGACAAATTTGTGATGGTGCATCTACAACTTCGTTAAGTGAGTTCACAGATTGTTTTATTTATGCCTGTATTACATCTGTAGATGTCGAATGGTCATTTTCAAAATGCAAAACATATTTTTTCACCAAAGCGAACATCGCTGACGGAGACAGCTGTAGAAACAGACCTGATGCTATTATACTATAGATCTTCCCCACTTTGTGATGACGACAACCAAACTACTTCATAAATCTGCTTAAAAGGGTGAGTTTTATACAAATTTTTATAAAATTACATTATTGTTAAAATTTATTTCCATTTACTGTACTTATTCAAGTATTATGATATGATGTAAACATATGAGTCATATGACGGCTCTGTCGGCCAGGTGACCTCGGACAGCTCTATTTATCACTCACTATGTCAGTTTTTATTTGCTCATATGAAGCGGAATTATCGTAAAGTAATAATTTGATTATTCGTTTTTTTTTTATTGAAAACAGTTTGGTACATATGTTGGTGACCTGTTGTTACACTTGCTTTAAATAGCCACCATTGGTTTAGATATCACTAACACAAGTTTTCTTTTGATTTTTTTTAGATTTGCCTCTTGCCATTTTAAAATAACAATCCCTCCAAAAAAATAAATATAGACACCTTCCAGTTTAATTAATTTTTTGTTTATTTACAACGTTTCCATGTAAGAACAATTCGCGGAAAATAGACGTAAACATTTTGTAAAAAATATACATAGTGATAATGAAAATTGTTACCAAAAAAACCAATAACATCTAAAAGTAAAAACTGATATGTTGGTAAATCCACGTTAGGATGCCAAAAATGTTTCACACCTTTATGTCGTATTACATATTCTGTCCACCATATTGCCTTTTCTAAACCTGACATCGGTTGATCTTGTATCAAATCGGATGTTTCCATAACGTTGAGTCGATAACTAAAATAAACGATATTTTTAATAAAATACAAATTCTAAATGGAAGATATTGATTATTACTATATTTTTTTAATAGCGGCTAATCAGATATATATTTTTTTAACTTTGTGAAAATAATAAATATAACTAAACCAATAACTCAATAAAATATTATCATGATCAAATTTTTTATGTAGTTAAAAAGGAGTACAAATTGGAGTATGTTAAGTTTGCTCCCCACACTTATTTATTATTTTTTCTGCAAAAAAATGCACTAGTTATGCGTCTTTTATAAGCTCTTTTGCGATCCAAAATAAATAACTCTTAAGGGAGTTATTATTAATTGTTAAAGGTAGGGTGGGGCAACTTAACATTTTATTCAACAAATTTCCAACACATTTTAAGCAACAGATAGATAATTAAAACAAATGAAAAATAATTAGTTGTAACCACACATATTATTTAAAATAAATGCAGTGCGAATGGCCATGCTGCAACAGCCATACAAGTTGAATATAGATAGAAATAAATACAAACTTAATAGCAGATGACAAAAAATAAACCCTCCTAAAAGAAAACACAAGTATAAAATACAGAAAATAAGGAAAGAATATTCTCTAGAAATTTTTCCCGTGAACTCATAAGTCGCAATTTCACATTCTCCAACATATTTTTCTAAATTGAGCAAGAAATTATGTAACTTTAAATTGTGAAAAATTACATCAAACTCCGATAAAAACTTGTGAGCGATAAGGTCTAATTAGATTTAATGCGAACGTTGTCTGCGCGGACTTTTCTTAAGAATGCTAAAAAAAAAAAAAATGAATCGGGATATTCCTTTTGTATATTAATTTTTATGAAATAAAAGTCCTGTCAAGTTTGAACAAAGCTTTGACCACTGTTTATGCATATCTCAGCTTTATTGTAATCTGCCATAAGGGTGTCTTGAGTAAAAATTGTCAACAATTAGATTTTCAAATAATTAAAGATATATTGTGACTTCTGACGTCAATTAGTACTCTAGGTTTATAAAGCCGGTATATAGTCGTTCTCCGGCGACCAGCATTGTTAACCATAGCGAAACTTTTATCGGCAGATAGTAGACGAACTTTTCGGTAGATGGTGTACAAATTCGATAGATTTATCTAGGGACTTTGGTAGATTTTAATTTTTGGATAAATTATTGTAAAGAGGCTGTGAATGATGGCTTGAAGTTGTTTATGTATTATGATGTACTAATTTAGTAGTGACATTTTTCAGTAGATGGCATATAAATAGAATTCAAATTTGACTGCTGCAAAAAGCAACAAATATGGATATACCAGCTTCGTTTATTCACGAATTCACATAACATCATTGAACTCAATACATAACACACACACATTTTGATCAGCAATGGATCCAGGATCCGTGTTGGGCAGGGAATACTGTAACCTGTAACCCATGCGAAATATGTAGGTGAAGGCCAGAAGTTCTAAATGGTTTTCGTTTTCTCCGATCCCTATTAAGTATGTCCTCCTATTTTCGACAGGGAGCGACTCAGATACAATTATGTATGCATAGTTAAGTATACAGGCCACTGTAAACTGTAAAGCAGATTCAAACTGATGTGAAGTATTTGGCAAACAGATCTTTCATCATATCAGTCGTTGGCTTTCTAGTTTCCGTCTTCTTTTCGGTATGATTTGTGTATGGATCGGTAGATCAGTAGAATTCATTGAAAATTGGTAGAGCAACCGAAAAATCGGTAAGGTTAGCAACACTGCCGGCGACTCGCCAGCCGCAGTGAATGAGTTTAATGTATGAAATAAGGCCCATTCAGTGCTAAGTGGCAGCTGGCAAGACGCCGGAGAATGACTATGCACACCGGCCTAAGTCGCTAGTGATTGTTTCAACGACACAACTTCTGTTTTCTTTGTCATCAGGTACAATATCAACTAACAATACGACGATGTTACAAACAGTATTGCCAAATTGCGACATTGTGATTATCAGATAATAACTACGAAATTACCAGATTTTAAGAAAAATTATCAGATAATTCAAACAATACGCCATAGCAAAAACGCCGATAGCAAAAACTTATTTTTTTGATGTTTGACAGAGCAGTATTGTGAGACCAAAAATGCAAAAGATATTTCGTTAACCCAGAACTGCCTCTCTCTTTTTTCAAATGCAAACAGTTTCAATAATGAGTTTTCAGCTAAATAAAGTTTTCTTCAACATTCATGTCCTCAAATTTTTCTTCTTCACATGAGTAAGTGCGTATACGTGCGAAGGATAGTTCGCGCGAAGTCGCTTGCACTGTAACCGCAGCCTTGGTCTTAAGTCAACCATATTGAATGATGGTTGTTGTGGGGTAAAGTAGCCCTTATCACTCTATAGGAAACCAAAGCTCTTTGCAGCGATTCAGCTGTATTAGTACCTTGTCCGAACCAGGAAACCCGAGAGGATCATAAATACGATATGACCTGATTTGAGTTATAGTTTGCAAAAAAAAAAAAACGGAAACTACAGAAATGAGTATTATGATTGACTTATTTGAGAAAACGAAATTTTTATGTGTTATGAAGTTTTACGGACAATCTTATTACTAAAGAGCACAGGTAGAGTGGCATGTGCCGAGATCTCTAGCAATCAGTCAAACACAGACACTGTTGAGGTACATATGTAACATGCGAACGGAGATTATAAAATAATTTCGCAAGGTATACAATATCAAAAGTGAGACGTTCTTTATTGGTTATCTTTATCCGAATCTTTTGAAATAGTGAACAATGTAAATATGACAAATAACCTTGGTGGTCTTGTTTCCGAGAAATTTAAAGAGCGCATTTTCACCAAATATCAAATTTAAATCTATAAATCGCTGTTAAATTTTTTTTGTTAGCAATATTAAAAAATGAAAACACGTGATTGATCCTTAATTTCATACATATCTAATATATAAAGTTATAGGCAATATTCATGCGTATTTCTTTTGTTAATAGGAGATACGCTTTAATATTTATATCCCGGTGTAGAAGTTTAGCAGCACTATGGAGGGTTTATTAATGATGCAAGTGTACCGTTGACAACCATAAACAACTAACTGTTAATATAAAAAAGCGGCGGGGTATGTAAGTATTTTAATTTACACCATGCTCCTTACCGACGCCAGTGAATTTCGTTCGGTTTGTCTTTACTTATACTTACCTTGAATTATTCATTATTTCTTTTATGGCTTGCTTAAGAATCTCTTTCGTGATGGTGTTTTTATCTATCATGATACCAAGGCCTTTACTCGCAATTTTTATAGAGTTCATCTTCTGGTCACTTACAAATGGTATACTTATTAGTGGAACATGACTGAAAATTGCTTCTTCCATCGACTGAACACCACATTGTGTTATAAAAAGTTTCACATGTTCATGGCCTATAAAGGAAAATATGCAGACATGAAATAATATTGTACGATGACGCAATGATAACAAATATGGACATTTTTAATAGACAGGCATTCATATTGATCAAACGAACACAAAAAACTTAATTTAAGAATGTACTACACAAAGATGAGTCGGCTTTAACGTAGTGGTTAATTATACAAAATTTTAGAGCTTCTCAACAAGATAGTTAAAGGAAAATGGGGTGGATCTTTCTTCAGTGCGCGATACCGCAAGATATCTGATTCTTTTCAAGAGAACGCTTTACATGGTATTTTCAAGACGATTGGACATTTTCCATGGACAGCAGGTTCACCAAATTTAACACCCAAAACACAGTTGTTGTTTTTTTGGAAATTATGTCCTGTGCTGTGAACAAAAATAGAAACTGTGTTTATTTTACACCACTACTTCTTCATCAATTATTTACCATCAGTTTCTGGCAGCTCAATTTCAATATTCACGCTTATGCTATAGGTATTTATTTTAATTTCAATTTTTCTCGAAGATATACCTATCTCATTTGAGAGGTGAGGAAGTAACAGAAATTGATACTGTATAATTTTATGGGTTTTTATATTATAAAATTCAAATTCTTTAATTTGATAGTTATTATTCGAAAGAATACCTCAATTAGCTCTTAAAGCAAACATAAAATCATTAGGGTAGTGGGCCGTGAAATCAGAATTAAATCTATTTTTTTATTTGTTTAATTGAGCGCCACCATAGTTTTATTGGTTTAAACATAATAATCATAACTAGATATTATCTACAATAACTATAACGTATGTCCCCTGCTAAAAACTGGAAAAGTAATGGGGTTAGTTTTAAATTGAAAATACTTATCTTATTCGTGGAGTTTCACCTAAATTTCAATGCACTATAAGGCTGCATAATAATAGTTACTGATACTTAAACACATAAATTTCTGTGTTTACCAGATACGGATGTGAAAAATAAAAAACAATGCATAACCTTCATTTACATATATTAAATATCAATATTTGAGTAAAGTTACAAATCCGGTTCTTACAATCATCAAAAGTAAACAGGATTCATACTAATAAAAATATAACTCTTAAACATTAATACAACAAAGTGGAATATTTGCTAACATTCAAGGTACAAGTAAAATTCAACCAAATGTCAAATAATACAGAATGCTACATTAAGTTGATACTAGACGTTAAAAGGTAACAAAAAACATAAACTCTATTGCTTAGGTGTGCAAAACACCGCGACAAAACAGATAAATAACACTGAGACCAAACAGAAAAATACACCGGCAAAGATAGGACAGAGTACTTAATGCATTATTATCATTTCATTTAAGGCAGTACTAATAACCGTAATAACTCCTTCTTTGGAATCCTTTTTGATAAAATAAAAATGGCAGTACCTACAGGTGAACATGCATTTAAGCCTACTCTACAGCAGACAAGTTTTATCTGCGTAGCACCAAAATTAGCATTTCACTGAGCGTCTATATAATGTGTAACTTTTTATAATTAACAATATTAATTTTGCATTAAGCAATAATAATCAATCAAATTTCAGATATAAAATAAATTAGCACACTCGTGCTTTTAACCCCACTCCGGCCAACATACCACCGGGTTCTCCTCAACTCCCGCGATCTTGCCTATTTTTTACAGGGTCCTTTCTTCGCGTCATCTAGCGATAGACGTATTCGCTAAAATTATTTAGTTATACAACATACTATTTAATTGTACAATTTAAAAAATTGCCTAACTAGCAGGGTCTAAATTAACTCAAATTTCTTTTATGTCAAATACGGAGCC
The DNA here is from genome assembly GCA_029963845.1 of Rhamnusium bicolor. Classification (NCBI taxonomy): domain Eukaryota; kingdom Metazoa; phylum Arthropoda; class Insecta; order Coleoptera; family Cerambycidae; genus Rhamnusium; species Rhamnusium bicolor. The sequence goes on along the minus strand of JANEYF010004819.1, from coordinate 11,097 downwards.
ATCAAAATATGGACCGTTACAACGGGAATTTCAGTAGGTAGTTTTACATATTGTCATTTTTAAGGTCCACAGAGACTCAACGGTGCTGTTATTTTCTGATGCCACCAGGATTTCGTCCAAACATGCGTAACAAAATTTTAGCCTTCGTAAGACGAAGCCGATCAACCGATGGAACTTTTAGGCGCGGGCATATGCTGAATGGCATCGCGGTAAATTCGAAAAGTATGTTGTGACCGCCGTTTTCAGTACATCTTCAGGGTGGACCGATATCTAGTGGTAAGCCCTAATGAGGTTAGTGGTTGAAAATACGTTCTTACCAGCTAGTGCATGTTCTATGTGCGGCAAAGGATATCTATCGGGAATGGTTCGTGGATTCAGAGTTCGATAGTCACTGCAGGATAGCAGGTCCTCTCCTTTTTTTAGGTACTATGTGTCATTACACATTACGCTGAGGTCCACTTACTTTTCGAAGTTTGCACAATTCCACCCTGCATTATTAGTTAGAATTCGTGTTTTGCAGCTTTTAAACGATCAGTCGGCAAGGTCTACAAAATATTGGTGGGCCAGGTGTCATCTTAATGTGGTACGTCACATCGTGCTTCTACCTGCGGCGCATATCGGAGGGGCGTGTGATATCGAGAAATTTAATTAACAGCTTGTAATGAATCATACATATGTTTCTTACTATAGTTTCGGAAATTCCCGTTAGTCTTGTGCTACCGCGCACTTCCTGCCACCATATGACGATTCATGCTGATGTTCATGTCTAGAAGTTTCTGCAATTACCGGTTGGCATGTGTTGCCACGCACTTCCTGCCATCATGAAATATGAGACGTCACCAAGGCCATAATTTTGGAATAAATAGAATCGCCGTAGCCAAGAGAATGAATTCAGTTTTCTACTGACAACTACCTTCAGTGCGTTGAGCTGGGTAGTTGAGGAGTCGTAAGCACGTTGAGCTTGACTCCGTTTGGGGAGAATTGAGAATCCGACGACGACGCCTCCCGGCCGAATGTCTGGTAGCATCTTGAGGTTTTTAGCGCGCTGAGCTAGACTCCTGGTGTTGGTAGCCATTTTACCGTCCTGCACCGCCGTCACCAGTCTAGTGATTAATTATTGCCGTGGGCCTTCAGCGCGTTGAGCTGGACCCGCCGTTAATAAATAAATGCTAAACTTACCGCCGTCACCAGTCCCCTGATTATTTATTGCCATGAGTCTTCAGCTCGTTGAGCAGGACCTGCCGCCGTTAAGTAATTATCGACCTTACCGTCGCATCAAGTCCTGGATGTTTTTTTTAGCACTTGGAGCTGAAGCCTACCGTCGTATCGTTTAATCACCAAATTACACTCCTCCCCGTAAATTAATTTCACCGATAAGTATAATATTTATTAACTGCACTTGACTTGGTTTAATTGTTAGAGAAACTGATTTTATGTTTATTTAACTTCATGTTTTGGATAAATGTTGCTTTAATGAAATAAACTCTGTTATGTATACTTTGGGCTTTCTTATTTACAACTAACAGGAATCCTGGATTAATTCTCCAAACCAGCTATCCGAAAGCAAACACCGTTACGTATTCCGACACCCAAACATACTTTCTTACATATTTTGAGCGTCCGAACAGACACCGTTACAAATTGATGATAACTCGATTTTCCGTTTATGGTTTTTATTGTAATCATATTGCTTGCACATGAGCGGCCCGTTTGCGGATGTCTATTAATAATTTGTAAAAACTTAAAAAGTTGCACCATTAATCGCTTTATCTACGTCTGCAATCACAAATTTCCACTTAAACTCGCGTCGAAATCCGAGGTTGATATCCACTGTTAAAGTTTCATAAGTGACGATTGCCGTTCCATTTACCACGAAAAGCTCATATGTCGATTTAGGCAATCGCCAGTTGACGCACGTGCGTGGAAAAACACACAAGTCGGCGCTGGTATCAATTAGGTACGAAATTTTGAATACTAGATCCGTTATGAAGAGGCGGCTTATGGTGGGGACCGTCATTTAATGCTGCGATTAATAACGGTTGCTGACATTTCCCGAGTAGTTGCATGCGCTCGTGCACTTTTTAGCATTATCGCCGAAACGTCGATGATACCAGCCGTTTCTATCTTCCGCCTTATCAGTACTGTCCTTGGCGCGGTGTTTGCTGTATTTCCTTGGACTTCTTGAGTAATTCCTGTCGCGACTTTAAGAGTGGCTTCGTTGTCGTAACCTTGTGAGTTCGGCTATCTGCAGCTTGAGTTCCCGAATTTGTCGAATTCTGCGTTCACCTGGTTGATGCAGGACGGCGGTTTTGCCAGAGGTTTCGTAAAAAACTGTCTGGAATAGTAGTTTCTGTCGCCTATCGCCTATCTCCTCGTGCTCGTGTAGATAGGCGATAATATATTCTACCACCTGTACGATTTTGTTGTCTAGTTGTGATATAACGTAATAGAATTCTGTTGAGTCGACTGTCATCCCCCACAACGAAAATTGGCTTTCAAGTTTGCAAAACCAAAGCGCCGGTTTCTATGGTCAAAATAGCGAAACTTTTACTGCCACACGATTGGCCACTTTCACATTTACCGACAACAGCATTGGCACGATCACAGCATGGCACCTACACCGACACAACACCGGTAGGATATTTTCACATTTACCGACTAGCACCGACCGACTTCAGTGCCCGGAGGGACATATGCATACTTTTATAAAAGAAATCCTGTGTCTTGTTTCCATAAATAAAATAAATAATAGTACTATTCTGTTTTTTTCTTTTGATCCTCATAAGTCATAACATTGAAATATTTCCCGAGAACTTTTTATCTCCTAAGTATTTTATTTTTATTATTCTCATCAATTTTGTTCCAAAAACAGAGTTTTGATTCAACTAGTTCAATTAAAGTAACCACATCATACGTAAAACTCTTATTTTTAATGAAAACAGCAGCCTGCTTGAACGCAAACACAAAAATAAATAACTTATCGGAAACAACAACAGTGGGATGACTGCTACCCCCCGACAGGTCGAACCTTGTCGGTGTCATGCCGGCAAGTGTAAAACTGTGAAAACGACCATTCATTTCACGCACGGTTTCTGAAACGTTCTGTTACTCTAGAATCGGTGTTTTGTTTTAACATCTGAAGCACTAATTCACTAGCATGCAAACTCCTTCTGATCACGTCGAGGTCACCAACTGAAGCGCTGATGCTACTAATCAGAAGAAGTTATTTATTGACAAAAACAAAACAAATTATGAAATCTACAGTTGTGCGAAGATACGTTGCATGTGCACCCTTCGAGATTTGGGCCTAGACTGACTTTCTTGGGTTAGCCAGATACTTGATTAAAATGGGAATTCCCTACTTTATTGCGGTGGTTTATTGCTGTCTTTTAAATTACGGATTTCTCCAAGTTGAGATAAAAGTTCCCATATTGTGATATCATGGTTATAAACTTAAATACGTATTATTATCGCATTTCGAGAAAGTATCATGAAGGTACTTGTATTTTGTTGAACTAATTGAATAATTTTATTTGCAGTATTCCAATTTTGTCAACTACTGGTGACAACAAATTGTGGCTTTGTAACGACAGCTGGCTTGGGGTGTTAAGCTCTCGCTAGTGTGTTTTTTATATATTTAATTTATGTTTTGAATATGTATAGATCTGTGTAATAACTGGTCGGCTACCAAAATTGAATAAAGGGTAGGTTGCCCGCTGCCACCACCGACGTCAGTAACTAGGTTACTTCAGACGGAAAAATTTGGAATTATTTAGTTACCTTACCAACCAATTACCACCTTTTCTGCAGACCTATACCTGGGTAGCCTCTGGTTTTTGATTTACACCAATCCCTCGTTGACGTGGGCCCCTAGGGCTTCACAAATGCCTAGTATAAATTAGGGGGATGAAAGTTGGAGGGTGGTAGGCCAGAAAAACTCTATACTTAAGGAACAAAATTACATATATTACGTATTCAGTTAAAAGGGTAATATATATAAAGTCAAAATACTAAAATTTAACAAGGCCTAATACAAATAGAAAAATAATTTCATAAGTTAATCCAACATTACCCCTTTTACTAAAATATATAAAACCGGATTTAAATTTATAGAAAAAATTTGACCAGTCTAATACAACAATATAAATTAACAAAACAAAATAATTAAATAGGTGCCTTGCACCTAACCAAACCGGGCCGTTTAGCCAGAGTTACACGCCCCTCACTACACCTATGTCCTATATTGTACGGCCTATCTTTATTGGCCTTTGCATATAAAGTTTTTTCTAGCTACCTATTCTATGATTATTGCTTGGGACCTTTTTACCTTTATATGTATGTTTATTTATCGTTACCGTATATTTGAGTGGACGGGCCCTACAGGCGCACCACCAAATCCTTATGTTTCCTTGTTTGTCAAATGCCAAGAACAAAGCAATATTTAAGTTTAGCTATCAAGCTCCTACCTGTGCCCACTCGTTACCTATTCTTAGGGTTAGTGAGTTTAGTTATTTCAAGATGTAATTTCCACTTACCAAAACTCAATAAAATCCTTTAAACGTCCACCCAGGGCTCACACCACCCACTCACTTATTTCAGACCAAAAGTTCATCTAAGCACACTGCATAAAGCACAGGAGTCCCGGACTCCTAGTAATTTTCTTTCAAAAATAAACGTGCCCAAAATGTTATCTCTTATGACTCGAAACTTTATTTCGCGACGTCTTTTCCCGTTTCAACCGCGTCCCGAACAGGAATCCCCTTTTCACTCGTATTTTGTTAAAAAAAACGTACCCCAAAACTCTATCACTTATTACGTGACAAACTTTATTTCGCGACCTCTTATCCCGTGACCTGTTTCAACCGCGGCCCGAACAGGAATCTCCTACTCTCTTTTTTTTTTGTTCATCAGTTTTTTTCCTCCTAAATCCCTACTCCCCCATTTCTCATTTCAAAAGAACCAATCGCGGAACAGCGCGCTCGCGATTCCCGCTAGGTGGCGTTCCTAGTCCCGTTTTCAACTTTCTTACTAGCTGCCCGAAGTTGCCATATCCCACGAGGCCGTCATTCTCGTTCTTTGTTCAGACTCACAGCAAAATGGTCTATGGCAACCATGTTTTTCGCCGTTTAGCTCTGTGGTTCACATTGACTCAGCGCTTTTGTTATCTCGGATTTCACAGAAATCTTGCTGCGAATTTATTCCTGAACTTATCAGCGTCGCCAAACGTCTTAAGCAAATATAAACATCCTTTACTTTCGTTGTAAACTATCTTTTTCAAGTCCGCCGCCCGGCCCATCTGAAAAAATTCTTAGCAGTTATTTAAATTGATTTTCCATTAAAAATCTGAACTTTAAATAAAAAAAACGTCCTACTCGTTCAGTTTTATCCTGATATTCCCAAAATTTTTATTTCCCTTATATCTACCCAAAATAAGAACGGTAATTAATAATTTTCTTTAATACTGGACCTACACTATACAGGGTGGACTCAAACAAATACTTCCTTTAAGCGTCTAATCCAAACTATTAGTAACCACCGACTAACACCCATCCTACACTGAGAAAACAATTACAAAACAACCACGGGTTGTTACAGCTTTTGAATATTGCGCTGCATCATACATCCTCGATTTACCACAACCCGTGCGTAATGAATTATTATTTACAGCTATGACTTATGAGTGATTCGCATTATCTATCAAAAAGCGCACACATAATAAACTTATTATTTAATAGTAGAAAACAAATATGGTTCAATTTTGGTCAACTTAAATGAACGTTTATAAAATTAACTACAACTTATTTAATATGACGAAATGAATAAAAATAAAAACACAATTTAAGCCATATTTAATTTCTCCAATATATAATACTTACGTAGTATATCCTGTTGTGGTAACCATTTAAAAATTTTCACATTATTCGATTTCTCTGGTATATCTATTTCAAATTTCCACAAAACTTTATATGGTAATTCCCTAAACGTGTCAACAGCAGCTTTTATAAAATGGGCGCTGAGATGGTGACTTCTTACGTTTGTTCCTAAACTAAAGTAAATTACTCCCTCGTTTGCGTTATCCAGAAATTGTTTCAGATCC
>JANEYF010004818.1:0-193352 GCA_029963845.1 Rhamnusium bicolor | reverse complement strand
AATTTAAAACTATCGATAAAACGCAATTTTATATATTTTTTACTTGTCTCACCCTTACTATTGATATAATCATGCATATATAAATGTTTAGTAAAAGATATATATTTTTCTTTGTTTTGCGCGAGTACATCGATTCTATCCCCATGTGTGGCGATCTCGCGAATTAATATGTGGGTATCGTACATCATCGAATTGTGTAATATAACGGGAATGAAATTTGGTAATTTATAATTTAAATTACATACTGAGTGAGCGGCGCCAAACCTGACTTTTCCGGTTATGTGACAGTGGTCCCGCACTTTTACATCACCCTCCGTAAAAAGGCTTCTCACATATACCACAAACAACTGCATTTGCAAAATTCTCCTGTTCTTCATTTGTGAGAGGATGCATTGGAACTATTTCCTTTAAATAAGTATTGTACAACTCTCTCACATCAGCCTCAATACGCGAAACAAAAACCGTTACAGCGTCTGAACCGCGATAAATTTGAAACCTCGAAATTGTATCGTCAAATGATGACTTAATTAAATAGCAAAAAGAATACGCCTCATGTAAATGTGTTCTATTTGTATAGGACTGTGAGGGCGCGGGTTCGCACGTATCCAAGGGTTTTAGAACAGTCTCAAAATCCGCATATACTACGAATGGCAATTTCATTTGTCTCTCAAAGTTTTCAAATTTTAATACATTTTCATTGCATTCCTTGCCAAATTTATCGATTCGCGATTGAGTTGAAGGTATTGTTGTATATAAATGGTTGCAATCATGTCTCTGATGTTGCATTAACACTCGCTCACTATTAAAATTTAACAAACATCCATCACAAAAATATTTTCTATGATTATAAGCGGAAATCTGACTTGAAACTAATCTAGATAAATCTTTTATCCAGCAGTAGTGAGTGTTAACACATTCATTGTTACATCGATGTGTGTCACCACAATCTTCAGAAATTAATAATAAATTTACGTGAATGTGCAGTTTTTTTCTTAGAGTAGTGTAGAGGTCCAACAACTTCATACGTCATTCTATTATTTTTAAATTTAGTCTCTAATCCATACACATTAACGGAAATATTATTAATTTCCTCAAATTTATAAATATCACACAGTTTCATTGGAAAATTCAAACCTTTTAAATTTAATACACGCGAGTAGTGGGGATATGATGTTGTTTCTGTTTCACACCTCGTCGAGGAATACAATGCCGCTGTTATAGACCAAGCAAAACAGTATTCATCCTTATTTTCAACATTAACCACAGCATTCTTGCATGCAACGAATCTTGGTAACTTTATATATGACGATCCGCGCATGGGACTAAACTTGTTAATATTAACTTCAAGGTACATAATTCGCTCGATAGCCCACCCTAAAAAGAGAAATAAATAAATAATACACTTTTACTTGAAGACTATAAGATATTTTACCTGAATCGCGTTCTTGAAATTCAGTTGTTTGCGTATTCATCGCTTCTACAAATACATCATATACAGCACTCAAGTCCGTTGATTGATCAACAATTATATTAGGTGTATTAAATGATTTGATATCAGAGACATCCTGTGTTTGTATAATGTATCTACCAAACGCCTTCATATTCACTTTCACAGACTTATGAATGTTTACCATCTCATTAAGCACGTTTAGAACTTTGTGCTTGATTTCACCAAAAAACATTACATAATCAGTATGATTATTTTCACTTTGTACACGATAACTTATAAGTCTACATTTCAAAGCACTGCGAACAACTTGTACACCGTCAATTAGTGGAGCACATGAATTTGTTCTATGTTGTAATGTTCTTCTGTGAATATGCATCTGATTTGCAGCAATCGTTACATTACAACACCAACATGTATTTAATGCAGCTGTGGATGTGTGAGGCTGAATCGTTTGTACATCTGCAGAGGTTGAGGGTTTTGAATTAATTTGCGCGTCGCTATGTTTACATTTTTTTGTTGGTGGCCCATCATCTTTAAACTTTTTACAAGAACGCATCTGATGGCGTCGCATATTATCACGACGCGTAAAATTAATACCACAAGCACTACAGTTATACATTGTGACTGCACTCTAACAGAATTAGTTCAAGAATGAATTTCCATCCAACTCCCCCTCCTTCATATATAGGAACACTGTGAAAACAACCTTCAAAACCACACGAGTGGTAGCATGAGACGCTGCAACCTTAATACGTGTACGATCGAGGTCGGAGGAATAGAAAACAACGACCTTGAAAAAAGCGCGTGTACCCGTGCGTCATAGACATTCAATCCGCGGTGCAAAGACCTTGAAACATATGCCCGTATACGTATGTGATCAAGGACGGAGGAGAGGGCCGGTATATATACCCTACTGCGGCTGTAGCGCCATTTTGTAATCGCCTTGTTATTGTTGTTATTCGATTGTGAAAGTGCAGTGTGCATAAAATATATAGGTAAGTTTGTATTTGGCATTAACAATCTTGTAACTGAAAATTGAGGTCACTGCTTGTATTTAAAATTCATTTTACTTTTATCCGATCTTTATTATTTATTATCTATAAAAGTTGAAATATCGATTTGATGTAGTTGCATTCAATCAAATTTTATCTTTGTCCTCTTTAATGCCTGATGCATGCAGACAAAATTAACGTTACATTTTACATTTACATTATCGCAACATTTAATATTAAAGTAAATTAAAACAAGACGGGTACATTTCAATATTCACCGGTGAGTGCACCGATCTCGACCGGTTCCACACTCTAATCCGTTTCAAAATTAACCCGTCACCAAAAATAAGTTATTTCTAAGTTCGACATCTAACCGGTTCTTTATACCGGTAGATGGTGAATATTGAAAAGTACACGACATGTTCATGCAGATAAAATTAACATTAATAGCTAAACCAATCAAATTGGACATTTGTATCGAAGGGCCGAACCGCGAAGTTTAAATTTTCAATTGGCATGCGTGTTGATTTGCGCACCACCTTAAAAATTAACATTAAGGTAATATAATAATAAGGTTAAAGTTGGTCAACTTTTAATTTACATTAATACAATGTACGTTAATTTATTTCTGCATGAACTTGTTCATAAGCAATAACAATTATTTTAACTTGTTACTGTAAATGTAACATTAATGTAAATAATGCAAATGTAAACGGTTTTGCATGCATCGGGCATAAGTCGTTAACTTTAACTTTTTTATGATAAAACAAGGCTATAAAGAAGCAAAAATGTTTGCCTATGTACGTTTCATCCACGATGATGTATGTAAATATGTCTCCACAATAAAAATAAAGAAATTCAACCCTGAATGCATAATTTACAACAAAAAATATATGGTAGAGTGGGAAAATAACAAGTAGTATAATCAAGCTCAAATTATTCATGTGAGAGGTATCAACTAATCTAATATTTCAGCTGTTGCTTTCTGCATATTACCTTTTTTAAATAACTAAATACTTAGTTGTAAAAATAGCCAGGTATTTAATATTTTTTCGTCTATTTTCTCCTGGATTCAATGGAAGAACTGCGTGAAGTTGTGGATGGAAAAAGAGTACCACTCTTAAATGAAAATGTTCTCAAATTCGATATTTCCTCTCAGGAAGACGATGAAGAAGAAAATACCCGTAGAATGTTGAAACCAAGCATTAAAAAAAGGCATAGAGGTAAAGTATTATAAGAATGATTTTAAATGTTATTTTTGTGTAAATCGTATTTTACATGGACTACTTCAAATATATTTATTTGTTAATGAAAATAATAAATTAAATTTTAACCAATCAGTAGGGTACAAAAACAAAATTTAAATACAAGGCCGTGTTACACTTGATACTTATAATTATCAGGACAAAAATTAAAGATTTCAACTATTTGCATTTTTCTTGTGTGTACATAGATAGCGCGAAAATTTAAATGGGGGTTTCACAAGAGTGTAAGTGAAAATGAGACGATAGTTAAAACACGTCCCTCCTATCTGAGTGGATGCACGGTTTGCTCTCCCGTCCCTCTTAAATCCAAACCCAATTCTGAGTCATGACAGTCGTATATGTGCGTTCTATTTCAGTTTAGTAGACGTTATTTTTTCCACTCGCATATTTATGTCCTAATATCTGCAGATATTTTTCTGTATGTTGTGTTAAGTAAATATAATTAATTAATATATAATGCTTTACTTAATTATCTTGATGAATTAGTACATATTGAATCTGCATAACAACTTGATTTAATTTCTTGATGGCAACCATCTTCTAAATGTTTTGTACACACTTACTACAACACTATATGTATGTATGTGTATTTTTGTAATGTTAATTTTAGGGGATTCTTCTGGTTAAACCTTGTATTATTATTTTTAGAATAAAGTTGTACCTAATGACAAATTGGAACATTCTATTTTAAATAAATTTGTGAATGTAACAAATACAAATAATGGGACAGACATTAAGAAAGCAGAAACCGTTCCAAATTCAGATAAGCTAATTGCAAATTTGAAAAGAGAAATAAAAGACAAAGATATCCTAATAAAGGAACTGACCTCTTTAAATGTTCAACTCCAGAGAGATGTAATAGATGTTAATAAATGTAGGAATATATTTTATTGTAAATATTTACTTCTACTGTTTTCTTTTTAGTGCATTTATAATAATCAAAATTATTAAACCGATTGTATTGTACTTCTCCAGTTTTATCAAATACATATTATACATAACAAGATTTACAGTTTGTTTTTACCCTTGTTTTTTTTTTAGAACTTATCGGTAAATTAAATGTGGAAAAACCTAACTTTGTTATCTCGGAAAAGCTACCATACAAAGTTGGAGAATTGACTGCTAATGGCGAGGTAGGGTAATTAACTTAACAAACCTACACAATGGCATATTTTATACACAGGTTTGACAAATTGTCTGCTTGAGAGATAATCAAATGAGATAAGGAAAGAATTCATCATTAAAGCAGTTAACGAACCTGTAACCATTAATTTCTTTTTGCAAAGTCACACACTTCATTACTCTATTAAACTGCAGACCAATGTTATCAAAATCTCACTCATTATTCAGAATCAAGCAGTCAGCTTGTATGACCTTTTCATAACTATCTTGTAATTTTTGGTAGAAAATATTTACTAAACCAACTACTCTGTTTAGCCTCTCTTAGATACTTCATGGAAAATGGGTTAAATTTATTTTTATGGTTGATATTGGGTTATTCTTTGCTTCACTTTGAGATTATTTTAATATAATAAATACTTCAATGAGCTTTTTCTTTTTTTTGTGTGTTTTTTAGACTTAGAAATTTCATAATGTTACTGATGAAAGTTATTTATAGGTTCACTTAGGACAGAACATATTTATAAAAAAGGAAATTTATGATTCGGTTCGTACCTTATCAAGTACAAATTCACAATTTGTAAAAAACATGGCACTTGCAGTTTTTGGAGCAAAAGTTTTGAAAGAGTCTTCTCTGACAGGAAGAAAATAGAACAGGATGAAAAAATGTAACGCAAGACCTGCTCTAAATAGTTCTAAATTGCAAGCTGTTCAAGATATATTTTGGACTTCCAACATGCACTTTTGTTTTTATCTGTAGCTTATAATCTAATAATATATATGTTTTTATTTACAGATCGACGGTGTTACGACAAAAAGGCGTAAGCGACAATAATCTGAAAATGAGATCATTGTGGAAAACATATCGTAAGAGTCAAGACTTTCGTCTAACACTACGGTTGATCTGCCAAAAATTCGAGAATCGTTAAAATTGAAGTTGAAGAGGCGTTATCGATAATTTCAGTTATGGATAAAGTGAGATTTAATTTAATAAACGCCGAAATCTCAAAGTAACACGAGACGATATGCTCAGCTGCAATTATTTCTACACCTTGATAAGATATTTTTTGTTTAACTTTTTTTAATTTTATTAAAAGAAAATTGAACCTAGAATAACATATTTTACATGTTTATCAATTTTTGGCTCTCCTATAAAATTTGGTAAAAGCCGCTTACGTCTTTTTGTCGAAACATCGTCGAGATATTTCTGGGCTAGAGTATTAAAAGGGCCAATCTCCATATTTGCCATTTTTAAGATAGAACCATTACTGAAATGCCACACTTAAATACTACCGACAGAATAATGGCCAATCTCCTAGTGACAATGCTTTCTAATATATAATTTCCAGTGTAGGGCTTATCTCCAAAGTAGTTTAGAATTAAAACGGCCAAAGTACCACATAGAACCTCCATAGTTACTGATTCTTCATTGAAAAGGGCCAATGTCCATATAGTGTGGAGTTTGGCCGTTTTAAAGCAGTTCGCATCGACGTAATAAATGGAGATTGTCCCTTAATAAAACATAACCTCAATTTATTTTTAAGTCATATTGGTGTCAATATTTGTGCAGTTCGTGTGTTTCTCTGTTATAAATGTATTCAGAAAGAACTAAGAGAATTCTGTCCCTAATTAACTGCTCCAAATATGAAGTGCAGGGTGAGTTACGATGTTAAGAACAAGAAATAATACATAGATATTTATTATTTCTTCAATAAAAAACAGAAAAAACTTTATTTCCTAAAAATAATGGTTTTACATAAGTTTTAAATTAGATTAGTGATGGAATACATATTTAAAAAAGTGTTTTCTTACCTAATATAAATTTTCTATTTTAATTTCATTATATGGGCTGGTTTAATTTTTTTTTATTTGGTAGGTATGTGTTGTAGTTCGACGAGTTAGACAGAAAATGATCAGTATTTGGTGTCGTCGTTGTGTGTTCTTTTTTAAGAGTAAGTAATTATAACAGCTGATAGTATACTTATATTGATGGTCCGAGTGACAGACAATATCATGAGAATGTTTACAATAACTCTGTCACTCGGACCATCAATATAAGTATACTATCAGCTGTTATAATTACCTACTCTTAAATCGTGAAAAAACAACAAAGAAATATTTAAGTCCGGACTTATCTATTTCTCAAATGTACAGGCTGTACTGCACTCAATGTGAGACTTCTGATTTAAATCCAGTTAAGGAATTTCAATATCGTAAAGTGTTCAATGAGGAATTCAATTTATCTTTTCACCATCCGGCCAATGATATTTGTGCAAAATGTGACCGTTTAAACTTAACTCTAAAAACTATAAATTCCTTTCCTAATCAGCTAACAGAAGAACAAAAAGAAAATAAAGAAAAAATAGAAAAAGATTTAAAACATCATTTAGATTTAGCTGAAAAAGCATACAAAAGTAAAAATGAGGATAAAAAAGAAAAGCAAAGAAGATCCTAGTTACGTTACGATATCCTTTGATTTTGAAAAATGTCTACCGACGTCATATTTAAGAAATGGCGTATCGTTCTACAAACGACAACTATGGGTCTTTAACCTAACAGCTTTTAAAACAGATACAGCTGGCAATGAGGCAACTTGTATTCTGTGGAATGAAACAATAGGGGGCCGTGGTGGACAAGAAATTGCTTCCTGCATAAGAAAATTGATACATTCATTAGATACCAAAAATGTTAAAAAGCTAAATTTTTACAGCGATTCTTGTTCAGGCCAGATAGAAATATATACTTTGCTGTAATGTTTTGTTACATTTTAAAAGAGCTTCCGACAACCAGTTCTATAACAGAAATACACCATAAGTTCCTGGAACCAGGGCACACACACATGGAGGCAGACACAATTCACGCTGCAATTGAACGCGCCAAGAAAAAAACAACAATGGATATTGAAGTTCCACATGACTGGATACATTTTATAAAAACATCTGTGTATAGGACGAAGCCTATGAACGTAATTGAGATGTCTCTAAATGACTTTATCAATTTTGAAATTTTTCTTTCATCTTCTCTAGTGCATAGAAAAAAGGACGAAGATGGAAATTTAATCCCGTGGATGCGTATAAAATGGATGAAGTTTCATAGAGATCAGCAACTTCATTTCTTTTATAAAACAGATTTTAATGAAGGTGATTTTAAAAAAGTCGACTTAAGGAGAGGATCGTTAACAAATCGAGAAAACCATAGTGATTTTAAATTAGTACCACTTCATGACCAACCTTTGCCGATAGCTGATTTAAAATACAAGAACTTAATTAAACGTTTACCATATGTCAGTGATTACAATAAACCTTTTTTTCGAAATATTAAATGTTCATCTAATCTTAATCCTGAAGATTTTCCTGCCCTAGAAGATGAACTTTAATTTAAATTTTTTTGTTATTTTAGTATTTGAATAAATTTATATTTACAAAACTTAAGGAGGACTTATTAAAATCTTCCCATTATCCAGCTTCTAAAAAAAAAAAAATATAAGGAGCAAGGGTTCTATCTCCCGTAACCGATTTCATTAAAAGGGCCTATCTCCATCTAAATCATAAAATATTTAAAAAAAATTACCAATAATGTCATTTAAATAAAAGTTATGTTATTTTGTAATAGCTTCCCGAGTTTCATTGAAATAAATCAATATTTACACATTTAAAATGGAATTATTACTTGCTACTAAATCTTACACACTAATATCTCAAAACAATAAAAATGGATATTGACTTTAGTCCAGATTTATAAACATCATTTGATACAATTGGGTACAACAGAAATTTTGGTGCATGTAAATGTGCAAAAACTAGGCAGTTATATAGCTCGTAAAATAAGCGATCTGAGACGAACAAAGTCTGGTGAGTATCCAAATGGAGTGTAATTATTTATGTCATTTTGCAAGGTTGTAAAGACAATATATCGATGGCCTAACGGCAATACCACGTATCATCAATTTTTGGCATATTGTGTTATTGGTTATTTCAAATGAGTCAAGGCTTGCTGCACCCTCGTATAATACCATGTAACATTACAACCAATAGTAAGCAAGATATTTGAAATCTTAAATTCCACGAATCATCATTGGTCGTTTATTAAATGTCAACAACATGTATCATCACTTAGCGCTACAGTTTTGTTATGGCGTTATGTCAGTTAGTGTTGTGTGCTAATTTATGCGTGAAATAAGAAGATAAGTAACTTCTAATTAAATGTGTTTATGTAATATAGGCAACGAAAAAGTATTATCTTTAACTCAAAGTGTTAATTTTCAAGTATTTTTAATGCCTAACCTTAAAATGAAAGGTTAATTATTCGATTGTTGATACGTGTTATTACATTTTTTATTACAGTTGATGCGTGTTATTGTGTGTGCATACACTATACAATAATATTATTTTGGTTTTGCTACAATTTTTATTTATTTTTAGGCAAAATGACTTCCAGGAGTGAAAGAATTTTGCGGTTAGCATTAGCAGAGAATGCGGATGGGAATAACACAATCCCAAATGATATTCCAGACTCCGTAATTACCATAAACAAGTGTTATAACCTAAACGACTAACCAATGGTCCACCTCCGATATGTGCATAAGTTAAGCGTGCGCTACGCGCCCGCTTGGTGCGGTGCAAGGCATCCTCCTCTTTCGAAAAAAAGAAATTGTATATTATTAGCCGCCGCGCCATTGCGATCCTCCCCGACCCCCCATTCCCCCCTCGATTTTTTCCAAAAACCTCTCGCCCAACGATGGCCCCCCCACGGAAGCGCGTTCCTGAATCCGCATAGTTACTATTTATTTCGGACGATCGAACGTTTTCGGTGCGTCGACAACCGCCGCGCCGTTACGACGCGTCGGATCGAAATCGGTCATAAGACTTTTTTGCGTCGTTCGCGACGTAGAATGACACTCCGTACGCGATTTTGCCGAAAATGCGATAATCTGATTTAGCCCCCCCTCTTCGACCCCCCAGTCCCCCCTCGATTTATTTCCAAAAACCTCTCGCCCAACGACGGCCCCCCACGGAAGCGCGTTCCTTAATCCGCATAGTTACTATTTATCTCGGACGATCGAACGTTTTCGGCGCGTCGACGACCGCCGCGCCGTTACGACGCGTCGGATCGAAATCGGCCATAAGACTTTCTTGCGTCGTTCGCGCCGTAGAATGAACCTCCGTACGCGATTTTGCCAAAAATGCGATATTCGGAATTAGACCCCCCCTCCCCGACCCCCCATCCCCCCCTCGATTTTTTTTCCAAAAACCTCTCGCCCAACGACGGCCCCCCACGGAAGCGCGTTCCTTAATCCGCATAGTTACTATTTTTTTCCGGACGATCGAAAGTTTTCGGCGCGCCGACGACCGCCGCGCCGTTACGACGCGTCGGATCGAAATCGGCCATAAGACTTTCTTGCGTCTTTCGCGACGTAGAATGACCCTCCGTACGCGATTTTGCCAAAAATGCGATATTCGGAATTAGACCCCCCCCTCCTCGACCCCCTATCCCCCCTCGATTATTTTCCAAAAAGCTCTCGCCCAACGACGGCCTCCCACGGAAGCGCGTTCCTTAATCCGCATAGTTACTATTTATCTCGGACGATCGAACGTTTTCGGCGCGTCGATGACCGCCGCGCCGTTACGACGCGTCGGATCGAAATCGGCCATAAGACTTTTTTGCGTCGTTCGCGCCGTAGAATGACCCTCTGTACGCGATTTTACCGAAAATGCGATATTCGGAATTAGCCCCCCTCCCCGACCCCCAGTCCCCCCTCGATTTTTTTTCCAAAAACCTTTCGTCTAACGACGACCCCCCACGAAAGCGCGTCCCTTAATCCGCATAGTTACTATTTTTTCCGGACGATCGAACGTTTTCGGCGCGTCGACGATCGCCGCGTCGTTACGACGCGTCGGATCGAAATCGGTCATAAGACTTTTTTTGCGTCGTTCGCGACGTAGAATTACCCTCCGTACGCGATTTTGCCGAAAATGCGATATTCGGAATTAGCCCCCCCTCCCCGACCCGCCACTTCTCACTCGATTTTTTTTCAAAAACCTCTCGCCCAACGACGGCCCCCCACGGAAGCGCGTTCCTTAATCCGCATATTTACTATTTTTTTCGGGCGATCGGAAATTTTCGGCGCGCCGACGGCCGCCGCGCCGTTACGATGCGCCGGATCGAATCCGGGCATAAGACTTTTTCGCGTCGTTCGCGACGTAGAACGCCGCGCCGCGCGCGAATTTGCCGAAATGGCGTTTTCCAACGAAAGCGCGTTCCTTAATTCGCATATTTACCATATTTCCCGACCGTTCGAAAAAAAAACGCGAAAAAGCGATCGATTTGATCCCTGTACAGGCCAAACGGAGCGTCGTACGCGTTTCGCACCCCTATACTTTTTTGTAGGCCCGGTCATTGTCCTTTCTATTTGGGGGGGTCGCGGCCCCCCTCGTCTCTACTCGGGGGACGTAGCTACCCCCTCCACGCACGCCGATGGTGGGGGGTGGATAGAGATGGATGTTTTTTCATCTCGTGTCGCCCCCATGCCCCCCCCCGTCAAAGCGGGGCTCGGAGGCTCGGTTTAGGCTACTCTTGTTGCTCATTGGGCGGCGTGGGGGGGGGGATTTTCCGGGGCTTATATCTCGGCGACGGGAAGAGCTATCGAGTCGATCTCGACGGCGTCGTACTCGTCTAGTCGTCCCATACGGTACTCGGGGCGACCACTTTTTTCGAAAAACCGATTATTTCAAAATTCACCCCCTACCCCCGCGAAAACGGGCGGACAAACCATCTATGTTTATAAGGGCAAAATGTGCCAAAAAGCACCCCTTTTACGTAAAAAATTCGGCGCGCCCGCAAGAGCTGTTTGAATCCAGCTCGTGTTCCTCGTTAGCGGTATATAACAATAGTATTAATGAGAGCAATCACAACCCACATATTACCACTGTTATGTCTTATCGCATTGAAGAAAATGTAGAAATAATTATTGAAGACTTTCCCGAAATTCCTACAACTGTAAAAAATGTTGGTGAAAAGTTCGATAACAATAAAAATGACAATATAATAATTGATGAATTACTTTATGAGGCGTTTTCTGAAAATGAAACTGCTAGTGTTAATAAAGGTATGCGAATTAGTTATATGCGATACCAACTTGTTAAATAATTATATGTATTTGTGTAGCCGATCTTGCGAAACGGCAAGAGAGATAAAAAACTAAGCTTACGAAAATATACTATAAACTCTTTTTTTACCACCATGCATAAAAATGCTACTTTATGCATTGTTTATTAGCTTTATGTTCAGTTGATTTTGTACACTTATTTTACACACTATTGACAGTGTATAATGTAGCACTTTGGAGGCACTGCTGTGGAAAAAATATTTTTACTTATGAAAAATTGTAGGGGTTATGGAATATGAAGAAGAGGAAAGGGCTGCAGAAGATTTTGATTATAAAAATGGTGAAAGGGTTGCAAGGGATATCGACCAAGAGGATGAAGAAAACGAAAAAGCTGATGATCCAGATTTTGAGCCAGATGATGCAGACGATCTTGATGATGAAAGAGATGTAGAGGATAACGTGCAAGAGATGGATAAAACTGAAGAGGCTGAGGGCCTTGATTCTGAGGCAACTAGTTCTGCTGGGGAAAATGATACAACTAAAAAAAGCAAAAGAAAAAGGAGGAGGAAATGTCAAAAAGATGAATGGTCAAGGGAGAAAACTAAGTTAAGACGAGTGAATGGGCAAAATTATTTAGGGTACACACGAAATCAGCAAGGAGAAATTTTCCATAACATGGAAAGAAATGCGAGAAATTTGGGTCCCAAGTGTGAATCACTCAAATGTGTAAAATATAAGAACCGATTTTCCAATACAATTACTGAAAATGAACGCAGGCTTATTGTTACAAATTTCTGGCAAGAACTAGACATTGACTAACATAGTTCGTGTGTAAATTGTTCATAAACGCAAACTGTTAATAAACGATCCAAATAAATAAATTTTCTTAAGTATCTTTTACTTTTGTTTTTAAAAAACCAATCGCTCGTCTACGATTCTTAAGTTACACACGTTGCTCATTTCATATTGATGTTAATAAATAATGTTTGTGGATAGTCCTATAAGTAATTCAGATTTTGATGTTTTTAAGTACTAAAAATTTTATAATTTCAATTCCGGTTAAAAAAAATTGTTACCTATGTTTAATTCGTAAATAAAGTGGTTAGTACTATGTCATTAAAATAGTTAGTATTACCTTATATTATTTTTCTACTAAGATTGAACATATTTGAGCGGATGTCATTTTTCAAAGTTAAAGTGGCCAATTTTTAATTCAGATGCTTGAAGAAAAAATAGTATATGCCACTTGGAGTAGAAGACTTATTATGTTTCGCCCAGTTTGCTCAGCCGAGGCGCCTTTCTAGGCTCAACACATAATGTTTGCCTTTTGCACTTAGTAACATAATATACTATTTTTGGATCATGAAGTATCAAAAATAAAATCGTGAAATTAGGTCAGTCGATTTTTTCTTTAATAATCATTTAAATGACTCGAGAATTTTTTTTGATTGAATATAAGTTTTTTTTTTCAAATGGAATCATTATGCAATTTTAATAGATATTTTTCTTACTGACAATTGGGTACCAAATACTTCTCCAGTAGTTTATAAATAAAGAAATATTTTTCGATTGATGATTTAATTAATGAACGAAAACTGAAACGAATTTTTTGTGTGTTTGGTATCCAAATGTGGGTACGAAATATTTCTGTTAAAAAGCGAAATGAGCCATAAAAATTCCATACCAAAAAAATACTTATGTATATCGAAAAACTATTTTCGAGATGATTAAATGGTTATATAAAAAGTCAGTCAAATTTATATTACGATTTCATTTTTATAAAGCTTGATGACATAAAGGAAACATTTTTCAGCTTTTGTGACTGCTTAAAAACTGAAGTTACATTCATTTCCATTGGAAGTGCTGGAATAATTTTATTTCTATGTACTGAATTAAATTTCTTTGTTACTATAATTCCAAAAATTTCAACTCTATAAAGTTACAGGGATGATCCTGATTTCGGATATCAACGAAATAAATCAAATTTACCAAAAAGACAGGTTTCAAAGTGATTCTATATTAAGTAAAACACACAGAACCATAAATTTAAACTTAATTTTAATACAAACAGTTTGCAATTTGGTAATCAACGTATGGTAAGGTAAGTACCTATGTTACAATACACTCTTCATACAAAGTGGACAAAAACATATATTAAGTTTTTGAAATTTATTTCTGGCTTAACGAGAAATTGTGGTGATGTTTCTTAATCAGCCTAATAGTCCAGTAAGTCAGGGTTTTTACCTACAAAAATTATTAACAGCAAACCAAGGTATATAAAAAATCTGAAATTTTCAGCTATAATATCCCGAGGACATTGATAATGTACGAGATAATTTTATGACAATCGAAAGCATGTTGCTTGGTAATACCAAGCAACGTGCTTGAGATTGTCATAATATTATGAGGCATTTGTCAATGTCAGAGGGATATTCGGTTAGAAAATTTTTTTGAAAAAAATAAAATCAAAAAGTCGCAACATAACAAAACAATTATTTATTTATTAAAAGTACAGTTCTCCTACGCTTCTATGTTCATTTAATTCGTATATTCGTTCAAGGCAAAACTCCATAAATATTTCCCATGTCTATTTGTGACTTTTTGTGGTATTTATTAGATTTTTTTCTTTGATTAGCGCATTTATAGATTGAGAATTGGCATTGCCAAAATGTGACATTTTGAAATTTATTTGGCAGTTATTATGAAGTTGTCAAAGTTAAATAATTTTGTCATTGTGATTGAAAATTTCCCTGGATGGTGTTTTTAGTGTAGATAATATTAAAATAATTGGGTAATTTGTGTCACATGACAAGGAATAACGAAATTTAGTTGGTAAAAAATTTTCCGTACAATTCAGTGAACTATTTTTAAAACAGATGACGAACATGTGCCCTTTTCAAAATGGCGGCCAAAGTTGGCGAAAAACAGTTTTTACGTTTCTAAAAAAAAAACGGCGTTGTACAAAAAAAAAAGATAAATGGGAAAGTTGTGTATCTTTTTAATACGAAACGAGCTGGCCCGGTCCGGTCTCAAAAAACTGCAAAATTAATTAGTTATTTAAAAAAAACCGCTAAAATTCGCACCTGTATCTCCGTGCGAAAAAAGATGTTTTTTAAGGAAACTTGGTGAAAGCGTAGTCCAAGGTAAGTCGAATAAGAGAGTTTCTACAGATTTGCAAAATATTTCAAATTTTTTGCAAAAATCGATTTTTCGAAAAAAAAAAAGCGTTTTTTTTTCAATGTCCAATAGCTCATACAAGCCATCATATTCTTATAACGGACCGGTCCGAAAAGTTGCGATAACATGTGCAATTATTGCGCATATCAAGAAACGATCCCTAATATGCGAAAAATCAGTCAAAATATCGATTTTTTTTTACCCAAAAAAACCTTGAATATCTTTGAGATATTGGAATGCCATTATTGCCAATCGATAGTTGGCATTTTTCTACAAATATACAAAAAAAAAATTGCTCCGATCTTCTTGAGCAGAGATAATTTTTTTTGAAAAAATTCGTGTGGCGCCATTTTTTTAAAATAAAGGGCTGAAATTTTCAGGGGTTATTGTTGAATACTTATGTTTTCAATAAAAAAAATTTCGGAACTTGATCGGCCGTTGCTGAGTATTGCAAAATCAATTAAACTCGGAGATCGATGATGCGGCGCGCGTTACCTAGCGCTAGCGGTGAAGTGGGGGAGTGCCAACGCTCAGTAAAGCCTTGCGTAAAACCGATCTCGGGCGTTTAAATTCGATTGCGCTTGAAAAATCTTCATTCTGTTGACTTCTACTCAGCACCAAAGCTCAGGATGCAAATGTGTATTTATAGAGCTCCAATATAAATCTTTCCCCAGCTTGCTCAATTTCAGTTACAGTTGACTTAACATTATTAAAAATCTGAATTATACTATCAAGGTCCTTTCTGCGATTAAATAGATGTACAACGTTGTTTGCTTTTCCAAAGAATCCTGGCGTGATATCGCAGCCACTAATAACATGAATGAATAAGATAAATTCTTTACAATTGCGGACAATATTAGATGACTGTAAGTTCTTCGAACTATACAGCCATTTTTTAACATTACCTTGAGCCTCTTTTTTGAAAAGAAGCGGTACGGTGTTAATATCCGCTTGTGGATTGGAATGTGTTGGAATGTCGCGTGTTCGATACCGATATCACTTATAATTCTAGGCGGCGCGGCGCGCCGTCTAGAATTATAGTGATACATTGTCCAGTATGTCCCTAAAGTTTGGAATAAAATTCATAAAATTAAAATAAACATTTTTTGGAGAAAATCCTCGGACACGTCGATTTTTATTTTGTGCTAAATTCAACGAAAAAAAAAATCGGAATTCAGTTAATAAATAACGGAAATATTCAACAAAAATCTTTTCGAATCGGTATCTATGCAGATCTAATAATAAGGAGTTAAAAACAATTGCTAGTCGTTTGCGTTTGACAAGCAAATTAAAAATCACACTTGTCAATCACTGCGGTTTGTTTTGTACTTGTACACAAGATAATTTGTCAAACTGCAGCTATTCAAAATATGGCGAATTTATAAGAAAAACAGCGAATTGAAATCCTAATTATGATTAGATGTGGAGACAAAATTAGAAGTCAGCTCGAAGTTTGCGATATGTTTAACAATGTTTATCCCGACCAACAAACGACAAGATACTGGAGTGACATAAATCTCCACTGGATACAAGAGACCCATTCGCAAAGACTACAAAAAGTTAATGTTTGGGCGGGAATAATTGGCGTAAGAATTTTGGGACCATATTTCTTCGACACAAATGTGAACGGAGATGTGTATTTTAATTTTTTGCAATTCGACTTATTGCTGGCTTTAATAATTGTTCCCACATGATGATGAACCCGATTTGGTTCATGAACGTATTTGGTTCCAGCGAGATAGTGCTCCTGCACATTATGCTGTAATTGTTAGAAGATATTTAGACGAAACGTTTCCAAACAGATGGATAGGCAGACGAGGAGCAGTAGAGTGGCCCCCGAGATCTCCCGACCTAATCCCTTTAGATTTCTATTTATGGGGTTACTTAAAAAGTAGGGTTTACGTGAATCGGCCAGGAAGCATAAACCAGGTCATAAAATCCAAATAATAAATACTGATAATGGCAGAGTTTTTAAATTGTATGGTAAGAAAATTGACAGTAGATAATGGAATACAACACCAGACGAGTGTAGCCTATACTCCCGAACAAAATGGTTTTGCTGAGAGGGAAATGAGGACAATAGTGGAAGCTGCAAGAACTATGATACTGGAAAATAATTTTGATAAAAACCTATGGGCGGAAGCAGTAAACACGGCTGTTTTTGTTCTAAACAGGACTGGTAACAGTAAAAAAAAAAATAAAACACCTTATGAAATTTGGTTTAACAAAGAAATGTATGATATAAACAATTTAAAAATATTTGGTTCCAAAGTAGCAGTACATGTTCCACATCAAATTAGACAGAAATGGGATTCTAAATCTGAACTAGGAATATTTGTTGGCTATGGAGAAGACATCAGAGGACACAGAGTTTACTTTCCTGGTAGAAATATTGTGTCAGTTAAAAGAGACATAATATTTATAAAAAATTCCAAACAAAAAGGGGGAAAATGAATTTCAAATAGAGGAAGTAACTTTGGCTGACGAACAAAGAAAACAACAGAATAATGAGACCATAGAACAAGAAATTAAAGAACAGCAAGTTGAAGAAATTGAAAACAGAATAGTCCAAGAAAACCTTGAGCCAAAAGAACAAGAAACCGAAAATTCAAGGGAAAATGATGACAGTGTACAACTAGTGGAAAACAAAAGAATGACAAAACAACCAAGATGGCTTGATGACTATGAAACAAATTTCTTAAGTATCCATAATGAACTATGGCAGGAAAAGACAGAGAAAACTGGTCAAACGATATACAAAGAGAGATGGACACATTAAAAGACAACAACACTTGGATAGAAGTTGCAGATTATCCTGAGAACACACGTATCATTAGTAGCAAGTGGGTGTTTAGAATAAAAGAAAACTTCTGTGGCGAAAAGTAGTACAAGGCTCGTCTTGTGGCCAGAGGGTTTGAACAAATAGACGGTGACTTGCCCTGTATATCAGTTGGACGTGACCGGAGCATTCGTGTATGGTGATATCAAAGAGACTGTATATATGAAATTACCTAATGGGACACTATGTAACTTAAAAAGTCAGCCAAATATTGGAATGAAAATTTCGATTCTTTCATGAATAAGAAAGGCTTTGTTAGATCTAAAAATGAATTGTATTTATATACTAGATGCCAAAAGGGCAATTCATTGTACCTTTTAATTTATGTTGATGACTTACTAATTTTTGGAACTGAGGTTACTGAGATAGAAAATTTTAAATTGTTGTTAAATGAGAATTTTAAAACAAAATATTTGGGGTTAGCCAGTAACTATTTAGGTATAAATATAAAAACAAGACCTATCTAAGGGGATAAAAATAATAAATCAAAAAAAATATTTGGAAAATGTTTTAGAAAATTTTGGTATGTCAAATTGTAAATCAATAGATACTCCAATAGATAAGAACTTTAATTTTGAAACTCTAAGCAGGGAAAAATCTGTGAGTGAATATATTGAAAAAAAAATTTAGACAATTAATAAGAAGCCTACTTTATGCTGTTTCTGGAACTCGTCCTGATTTAAGTGTATCAGTCAACTTTTTAAGCAGATGTCAACATTGTGCTAGTGTGGCATTATATAAAGCACTTAAACGAATCTTGCGCTATATAAGACATTCTTTAGGCTTGTCACTTGTTTATACTAGTAATTCAGAAAGTAAACTAAAATGTTTTGTTGACGCTGACTGGGCTGGGGATGTAAGGAACAGAAAGTCAACATCGGGTTATGTTTTAACACTGTCTGATTGTGTAATATCATGGTACTGTAAAAAGCAAGTTACTGTCTCATTATCCTCAACTGAGGTTGAATATATAGCCTTAAGTTTTGCAATATCTGAATTGCGTTGGATAAAACAGCTGTAATTAGATTTTAAATTAAAACATAAGGAACCAAGTGTAATATTTGAAGATAACCAATCTGTAATTAAGATTATGGAAAATAATGAAAATAATAAGCGATTGACACATGTTGATATAAGATATCACTAGATAACGTTAAAAACTGAATTATTGAACTTAAATATATTAACACGTCAGATAATATTGCTGACATTTTTACCAAGCTTCTGGGCAAATTGTTGTTTCAAAAATTTAGAACTCTTATTCTGATTTAGGTTTATTTTGTGTTCTAAGTTGAGGAACTTATTAATGTACAAGTTAAAAAGAGAATTCCAAATGTGCAGTCGTCCACCTCAAGAGAGGACGATGCGGGGAATTCCCTGAAGATGCGCAGTTCGCAGACGGAAGCATCCTAAGACATCTGTATGCCGGAGAGACCTATACATACCTGGGTGTGCAACAAAGGCACATCCAGGATGTAACACAAATAAAGGAATCTCTCCGCGGCAAGTACAGACACCGCCTCCGAAAGATTTGGTCTTCCGAACTTTCGGGGAAGAACAAGGTGTCTGCAACTAATATGCTTGCCGTTCCGATTCTGCTCTACTCCTTCGGAGTAGTAAAGTGGAGGGTAGATGAGCTGCGCCAATTAGACAGAGATACCCGCAAGATGATGAATATTCACAGAAGTATTCATCCTAGATCGTCCGTTCCTAGTGTGTACCTCCCACGTCAACGGGGGGGGCCGAGGACTCATGAACCTGGAGTGTACGCATGGCAGAGTAGTACTGAGTATGGCATGTAACATACTCAGGAGCTCAGATCCCCTCTTGCGGTTCGTAAAACATCACGAAACTGTAGGAGTGGGAGCAGGATTATTCAAGGCAGCAAAAAGAGCCGCAGATGAACTCGGTCTCGCATTTGACATCAGGCGAGGAGGCCGGCGAGGTGCTGATGTTGAGTCAGTCACCGAACTTCAGCCAAATCGTCTGAAAGCCCGAATAAGAGCTGCCGAACAGGAAAATCTGTTTCGGCAGCACGTCGATAAACCCCAGCATGGTGTCTTCTATAAGAACATAGAAACACTGGGTTTATCGACCAGGCTGACCTTCGCAGTTCTAAGGTCAGCAGGGCTTAAGTCCGAGAGCGAGGGATTCATTATGGCGTGCCAAGATGGTGTTATCAACACCTTGGTCCACCGTAGCCGCGTGTGTAGAGGTTCCTGACATCAACTGCAGGACCTGCCATCAGGCGCCGGAATCGCTCATGCACTTACTTTCTGCATGCCCCATATATGCGATTTCGGCCTACATCTACCGACATAACGCGGCTTTACGAGTGCTATACTACCATCTAAGGCACTCGTACGGGGTAGACCAGACACCAGTGCTGCCTTACGTCCCCGGAGATATTGAGTCCGTTGTCGAGAACGAGAAATGCCGGATTTACTGGAACTACTCGTTCCCGACTGTCAGGCTAATCCAAGCCAACAAGCCTGACATAGTCCTCCTCGACCATCAACTCAAGGTGATGTATGTTATCGAGTTCTCGGCACCTGCGGAAAAAAACATCACCTTGAAGGAGGAGGAAAAACGGACCAAATATCGCGATCTCCGGTACGAGCTCCAAGTGCTGTACCCAGGCTACTCGGTCAAAATGGTCGTCCTTATTATCGGTGTACTCGGAGGGATAAAGCCTACGCTGCTCTCGGAACTGAAGATCATACCGGCCTGCCGAAAACCAGCCGAGTGGCTGGCAGGTCAAATGCAGAGTTCTCTCCGTCTGCTTAGGGCACACGATTCTGGTATCTACAGTCACTAACCCTGCGGGATGTGGGGAGTGGCTGTAGTTAATGCGCCGGCGCGACTCCCGTGAGGCGTCGGAGGCCACGGGAGGACTGACCGGCATCGGGAAACCGGAAAAATTTTAAAAAAATAATAAGGGGTGCAAAGGACCGGCAACCTCCACGCTGGTGCACCCTGGACAGGCAGAGGCAACTCTGCCTGACAAATGCCGGCCGGGGGTACCAGGGCTAACCACCCTGGTACCCTGACACTCTGGTTCCAGCGACACTCAGAGGAAGGGCTCCTCACAATCGACCCCAATCGGATGGGGGTCAGAGACAGGTTGGAGGAGCCCCCTGGAAGGTCTCAATGTTGACAACAATGGCAATGGACATGGACGCTTTAAGTAGACAAGGGAACTAAGAGATGACTTGCTGACGTGCTACGAGAGCAGCGAACCTGAGCGCAGAGAATACATGGCGCGGTTGCATGGTGCCTGGTGTACCATGCGCCCTGAACACCGCGCCTTCTCTCAGCAACATCTGAGAGATCAAGTATCCTTTCTGCTCAGGACAGGTTACGTACGGGCACCCCGTCAGCTGGAAGAACTACCAGCCGCAATCCCACCGCGGCAATTAGCAGCTGATGGGGAACATCCTGTAGAGTTTACCGGAGTCGACTTAAGGACGAGGGTTAGCCTTAACACCAGGGCTAACCTAAAGCCACAAGACCTGGCTAGAATGGACGCGGTCATCGATGAGGAACTTCCAGAAGATGCAGACATCTGGCATATCAACTTTGCCGTGTACAACGCTGCGAAGCAACTCGTCCACCCTGAGAGGTCAACCAATCACGGGGTCGAGAAAGCCAAGCGGCGTGTACAAAAAATTGAGAGCAAGATACAGTTCGCCAGACAACACGCTTCTCGGATCCAGAGTGTGGTGGAATATAAGACAACTGATAGAGTTTTTACTCCCAGAATCCGGCGCATAGCAGCCGGATTAAGACGTCAACACTATACTCTAAATCTGACAGTGATGCTTACCATCAAGCAGCACTGTCTAGATAGGATCCGAGCGCTCATGGCGATAAAGAAAACATTGAAGAGGCGGGTGAGGAGTATGGAACAAAACAAATTGTTCCGTACGAATCCTTCCCGCCTCTTTCAAGAGCCACAGCGTGTTGTCGAGAATCCGCCGACTGTAGAAGATGTCGAAACCTTCTGGAAGGGAATCTACGAAACGACGCGTCCATTCAATAGCGACACTCCATCAATTGCACACTTCGAGACTCTGTGTCACAGACATCTTGAAGAGCCAGAAGAAGTGTGCCCGGCAATCAGTACGGAGGAAGTCCAACAAGCACTTGTTGGTACCAAGAACCTCGCTGCCCCGGGCCCAGACGGCATTAACAACTGGTGGTGGATGAAATTTCCTTCCACTCACCGCCGTCTGGCGCGAGTTTTCAACTCATGGTTGAACGAGGGGCAGCAGATTCCGGACTGGTTCGTCGAGGGACGTACTGTACTTATCTCCAAAAAGGGGGATCTTTCCGACCCGAGGAATTATAGGCCGATCACTTGCCTCAACTCCTGCTACAAGATATTTACACGTATCTTGTATGCTAGGACACTGAGGTCTGTTGATCCGGTCTTCCAGCAGATACACGAACAGCGTGGTGCCAAGAAGGGCATGGCAGGTTGCAAGGACAGCCTGCTGATAGACCGCTGTATTACACAGGATTCTGTGCAATACAAGCGGAATCTATCGATGGCCTGGATTGATTACCGCAAGGCATTTGATACAACATCACATGAGCTATTGTTGTATTTGCTCGAATGTCTTGCGGTACCAGCACCACTAGTGAGATGCATAAAACAGCTGCTGCCGCTCTGGAAGACCCGCTTCACCATAACATCAGGTGCACAGCGGGTCACGACAGAGCAGGTGGCATTTAGGAGAGGAGTTTTCCAGGGTGACTCCCTGAGTCCTCTCCTCTTCTGCATCTCACTGCTGCCGTTGTCTGTTGGGCTCCGCCAAACCCGCGGATATCAATGTGGACCACCCAGCGACCGAAGGCATAAGGTCACCCATCTATTTTATATGGATGACCTTAAACTTTATGCCTCCGGAGAGCGCGAACTACAAAACGCTCTTAGGGTGGTCGAAGAATATACGCGGGCAATTGGTATGGAGTTCGGGTTGGATAAATGTGCAGTCGTCCACCTCAAGAGAGGACGATGCGGGGAATTCCCTGAAGCTGCGCAGCTCGCAGACGGAAGCATCCTAAGACATCTGGATGCCGGAGAGACCTATACATATCTGGGTGTGCAACAAAGGCACATCCAGGATGTAACACAAATAAAGGATTCTCTCCGCGGCAAGTACAGACACCGTCTCCGAAAGATTTGGTCTTCCGAACTTTCGGGGAAGAACAAGGTATCTGCAACTAATATGCTTGCCGTTCCGGTTCTGGTCTACTCCTTCGGAGTAGTAAAGTGGACGGTAGATGAGCTGCGCCAATTAGACAGAGATACCCGCAAGATGATGAATATTCACAGAAGTATTCATCCTAGATCGTCCGTTCCTCGTGTGTACCTTCCACGTCAGCGGGGGGCCGAGGACTCTTGAGCCTGGAGTGTAGGCATGGCAGAGTAGTACTGAGTATGGCATGTAACATCCTCAGGAGCTCAGTTCCCCTCTTGCGGTTTGTGAAACATCACGAAACTGTAGGAGTGGGAGCAGGATTGTTCAAGGCAGCGAAAAAAGCCGCAGTATCACCGGTGATGTCATCTGCAGTACTAAGTCAGGCAACCTAGAATGGGCCCGCGAATTACGTACAAGTTACAAAGAAATGGCCAGTATGCGGTAGAGACAGACAATCGGTCTTACTGAGAAAGTACAATCAAGGGCAAAAGCAAAGTTTACATTTATTCAGTAGTCTTTGGCAGAAGTAGAGCGGGTTAAATTATGCGAAATAGGATGTTGGTGATTGTGTTTCATTCTAATTCATTATTTGTTTCTTTTTAACTTAAGCAAAATATTATATATTTTGTTAGATAGGTAGATACGTATAGATAGATAAGTAATGTTTATAGTCGTTTTTACATTTAGGTACATAAGTATAAAATTAAGCATAGTATAAAACAAATAAACGATTAACCACTACAGCTTTGATAGAAACTAAGGCTGGGAATCGAATACGAATAATTCGAGTAATCGAATATTCGAGTATTCGAATACGAATTTCTAATGGGAAATTATTCAAATATTCGAATACTCGAATATTCGAATATATTCGAGTATTCGAATACTCGAATATTTGAATATATTTGAGTAAATTTGAATATTAAAATATATTATTAAATTATGTACAAATAGGTATGCAGTATGCATCTAACCAAAGTAGGTAGATAGTAGGTATAGGTTGGTACCTATTCAAAAATCCAAATAGACCACATTAGTGGTACGTTTTACTCCCAGTCAAACTATTACATCTCTTTCTCGCCTCGACCTTATTCTTACTAAGGCTGGGAATTTTCCAGATTTTAGTATTCGAATATTCGTTCGAAAAAATATTCGAATATTCGGACTATTTGGATATTCAGATTATTCGAATTATTCGAATAGGTATTCGAATTATTCGGCTATTCGAATATTCGAAATATTCGAGTATTCGGATATTCGAATAATTCGAATTATCGGATCTTCGAATATTCATTATTAGTAAAACAAATACATGAAAAGTTAATAGTTAAATATTTACAGGTTTTCTAAAATTTAAAATTTAATTTTAACCCCTGCCCGTTGGCGTTTTTGTAAAATATACCTTATCACAGCGCAGACCACGTCCATGGCTGGCCCCAATTGGTTAATTGAAAGTATACCCGCACACAGAGACGTCCAGAGAGTTTTCAATAAAAGTGCCCGAGTCTTGTGCCTACGTGTATCTCGGATCAAAGTGATGAAGGCATTTAAAGTTCAGTCTTGAAATCAGTTGCATTTTGCTTTGTTTGTTTTTGTACCTAATATTTCATTAGTGTAGATGCGTAAAAAATATACATTTGCTTAAGATTTACATACCGCTATCATTATTGAAAGTCCTTTCTTTAGCAAAGGATCATTCTTAATTGTTCCTCTATTTATTTTTTTAAACTTATAATCAATTTCAGCAGAGCACATTCTCCCTTTGATTCTCACAGTTTCCTTTTTTCTTTTACATTCATTCACTTTATTCAAACTGTTATGATGGCAGCCATATTTTTTGCGGTATTGTATTTTCGTGAGATTAGGGCAAGTTTTTCTAACTATCCATTGTGTTTTTGTGAGGGTTGAAAAGTCGGTAATCCAGCGATCACAAAATGCACTACAGTCACTCTTAAATCTTTCAAGATTATATTTCGTTCATACTAACATCTTAAAATCTCTGTCATTAACAAAGATTTCATCAGAAAATTTGCATTGATTGTCACAAATTGTTAATAATTTCTTTTTGATATCACTCATTTTTGCGAATTTATTAACACACCCACTGATAAAGGTACCTACTTGAAATGTTAACAACAGCATCTCAACAACGTGCACATATCTGCTGTCGTATATACATATGTCTAGCGGTCGGGTATATTTTACACGACGACACTGTGGCCAGGTATAATTTACATCGTCGTGGGCGTGGTCTGCACTGCGATAAGGTATATTCTACAAAAACGCTGCCCGTTGTTGTTTGTGTCAATACAGATAATAGATTTTTATTTCTACGCGTTATTAGAACGTCATTAACCGTAGGTTGTTGAGTAGTAAAATAAATAAGAATTTATAGAAACCATTTCTTATAAACATTCTTCCAGATGAGTTCCTGTGCACAGAAAATGTTGCAAAAGTGCGGAATTAATATTCAGATTTCTAACTCTATCGCAAGTACCCGAGAAGAGAAGCATACTGTGTGGCAAGAGATATATTGCTAAGCCGACAATGTAGTAGTGAAGCAGCCACGA
Source organism: Rhamnusium bicolor (assembly GCA_029963845.1). NCBI lineage: Eukaryota > Metazoa > Arthropoda > Insecta > Coleoptera > Cerambycidae > Rhamnusium > Rhamnusium bicolor. The sequence continues at coordinate 167,628 of JANEYF010004818.1, read as the reverse complement.
CTACTGAGATATGTTCGCAGAATAAAATAGCCTCTACTTCAGCTTTTGTAACTTATGATTATGAAGTCGCAATGAATGATGAGGTTATACCATAAAAGACAATGAACTTCTTGAGTTTGTGACGTTCAATCAACCAGCCGATGACCTCTCACAAAATCAAAATTCAACGAATTTGCGTTCGAGATTATCAAGAGGTGAATGAAATAGTACATTGGTCTGAAGATGAAAGAGCAGATTTAGAAAAAGAAGGAGACGGCTACATTGATGTAGATAAGAAATACCAAGCAGAAAAAGAATTAGAAAGAAATGAAGTTATTGAATACCAACCAGAAGCAGAAGAAAGCGAAGATGAATACCACCCAGAAACAAAAGAATTAAGTCAAGATGAAGACGATCATGCAGACGCAGAACTAACAAGCAAAAATGAAGAACATTGCGCGGGAGTAGAACAAGAAATCGAAGACTATAATGAATACCAAGCAACAAAGTTCTGTACTATTGCTGAATCAAGAAAACTAGCAAGTATAAAAAGGGCGGTTGGTGAAAAATATTTAGGATATAAAAGATCGCAGGGGAGAATTTCTTACAACTTTCCAAGAAAATGTAGGAGACTGATGGACCGTGGTTGCTCGCATACGGCGCAAACTCCCAAGAAAAATGGACGAACCTTTTATGCGGTTCCATTGCAGAAGCGAAAAGACAGGATATATTTAGTAATTTTTGGAAAGAATTGCCAACGTGGAGCGAAAAAAGAGCTTTTATAAAAGGGTTGGTTACTGCGAGGGGTGTAAGAAGGAGAAGAAAGGATGATGTTCCAAGGAAACCGAAAAAATTGGAAGGTTACGACATCCACCTTCCAAATAATAATGGCGATAAGGTCAGAGTTTGTCTCTCATTTTTGTTAAGTACCCTTGATTTAGGAGAAGACACGTTCAAACGTTGGGTTCGAAATAGTGAATATCCGGCGAATTACAATAAGCTCGAAGATGACCAAGAAGATGTTAATAGTGAAGATGATGTGGAGGTATTAAGAGACCATAATAAATCTGGTAGTAACAAAAGAAAGCTGCCCCAGAAACAAAAAGTAAATAATCAGAAGGAAAGAAGAAGCAGGAAAACTGAAAATGTAAGAAAATGGCTTGATCTAATTCCCAATGTACCAAGTCACTACAGCAAGGCATCGTCTAAAAAAATATACGTGGAATCAGCATTTAAGTCCATTTTACACATGTACAATGTATTCATGGAATGGTGCAAAGAATAATATTGAATCAATAGGGCGAAAGATTTTTATTGAAGTTTTAAAGGAAGAGAATATTGCGATACACCAGCCACGCAAATATCAGTGTGATCTTTGTTCAGCTTTTAAGATGGGCAACATAGATGAAGCTGCATACCAAGCTCATGTGGAAAAAAAAGATAGAGGAAGAGCTGCAAAAAAAACTGCAAAAGAAAGTGTGTCTAAAGATAAACTTGTCATAACTATGGATCTTTAAAGTGTCCTTTTGTGCCCGAAGACTCTTGCATCTTCCATGTACTACAAACAAAAGTTACAGGTACATAATTTCACAGTGTATGAACTGAATAACTCAGTGTTTACTTATATGTTTGGAATGAAGTAGAGGGTGATGTGACAGCCAATGAAATCACCACTTTGTTAATTACATCAAAAATATTCCACCTAACTAAGGAAATTGTACTCATTTCTGATGGGTGTACCTATCAGAATAGGAACAAAGTTCTGGCGAGCGCTCTCAGTGACGTCAGTAAAGAGCAGCAGATCATCATAGAGCAGTTGTTTTTGGAAAAAGGGCACACGATGATGGAGGCGGACAGTGTCCATTTAGTTCTTGAACATCTTTTTAAACCTCCTATAAACTCGCCATCCGATTATGTGGCTAGAATACGACTTGCGAGACCCAAACATCCGTATAATGTCAAAGTGGTGCACCATGAGTTCTTCTTGGACTATGATGGAACGTCTTCTAACATAGTTTCAATCAGACCTGGAGAAAAGGTGGGAGACCCCACGGTAACTGATATTAGAAAACTTCAGTACCTCGCAAATGGAGAAATTAATTATAAACTGGATTATGACATCGAGTGGCTATCTATTCCTCACAGAAGACCAGCTGTAGAGAAAGTCGACCCTAAACAACTTCACGCAAACCGAATTCCCATCAGCGAATCGAAGTACCGCCAACTTCAGGAACTTAAATCTGTGATTGAGAAGGAGCATCATGATTTTTATGACAATCTTCCTTACGCCACTGATGATAAGGTCAAGAATATTACTTCACCTATTACTGCATCAACATCTTCTACTAAACAACCCAAACGCGCAAAAACCGTACGTTTATATACAATTATTGGAGAATTCCTCAATTCTTATTTTTATTATTTTGATTAGGATTGATTTGTTTCTTTAAAATACAATTGGTACCTACCTAAAACCAAAAATTTATCCAATGTTCAGTTATTCCTACGAATATTTTCTTGTTTTTCTTAACTACACTCAGTGGTAGATGTTTTCCTAAATCTCCTTTTTTAGTTTTCAAACTATTGTAATACCACCTATGTGACTATATCTGAACTAGTTAATAGCTCCTATGTACTAATAATTATTAAAAATGCGAATATTTCAATAACTCCCGTTTGTAATACCATGGTTTTAATTTATTTGCAGTTCAAAGCGTATTGACTCTAGATTTTTAAAGAAAAGAAACCACATTTATATTTTAAGTAGCAAGGAAATAGTTTTTTTTGTCTGTTGAAAAATTTTCAATTTTGCACACAGGAGATATTGCTGAACCACCGACGATATTTCTTTACATTAATAAATGCTTTCAACTTGGTTTGAAGTTAAACTGAATTAAATTAAACTACTTTCCTCTTGGTTATGTAAAACACAATAATTATTTATCGTTAGGATAATAAAACAAACTAAGATTACCCTGAAAAGATACCGGTTTGAATCAATTACCTTCGAGGAATAATTATTATTCCTAGTATTTGACTAATAATATAAATTGACCTTTTGTTGTTTAAAGCGGTTTTAAAATAAACAAAATAATATTATAATTCACACTAACGTAATCCTTATTATTTTAAATAATTTCAATCTTTCTTGTAAACAAATTTTATCAAAAATTTTTTACCAATAAGTTTTTACAAGTACATAAAAATGGAAATAATTGTCTTCTGTGTTCTTGTTTTTAAGTTTTATTAACTTATTAACATTTATATTTATGTATGTAACCACCATACTCATTTTCTTTAATTATTGTAGTCCTGTGTCTGATGGTGTGAAGTAAATTTACTTGTTCACGAAACCGGTCACACCAATAAAGGAATTTTATGAGAATTTTTCTGTTTGTCTTATCATGAATAATTATTACTCATATGGGATTAACCTACCTACGTTACAAAATGCTAGTCTGGCATACTGTATCCATAATTACAGGGAAATTACAATTAAGAAAATGTACACATCATGCAGTATCTATTTCAACGAAAAATGTCTACAACGTGATTGACAACATATATACATAAAAATCAACAGAAGCAATTTATCCAACACAAGTTCCAAAGGACTTCGTAATTTAAGAAGATCTCTCCTCAAAGATGAAATTAGACTTGGATATACCAAAATTTACCACATTGATGTTAAATTGAAAACTATGTATGACCGAATGGGTGAAAGCCCAGGTCCCACGGCATGTGACTTGGCAAACCTCGTGTTAATCGAGGTTCGTACTTGTGGACTTGTGATCGGTCGAATTCCAAGCCATGCGCCATTTCCACGGCGCGTGGCTTGGCAAATCCCGAGTAGCCTCGAGTCGACCACTTCTCGTCAATACACCATTGCCAGACGTGTTCGTCAATTCCAATTGTTTTATTGTCCTCAAAATTTTTTTGATAATGGAAATAATTTTCAATGAAAATGAATAAAGTTTATGAATCGGACAGTGACGAGGAAGTAGCGTGTGCCGCAGTGGTTTATATATTGTTGAGTGGTGTGTTTTTGAAGAGGAAAATGGTGAAACGCAAAAGGCTTTGGTGGATGGTGAGTAAATATAAAATTTAAATTAGGCTATTTAAACAACCTGCGATTTAAACATTTGCAGATACAATGCTAGTCTTATGCTGAGTGACAGAAAAGAACCATCTGGCAGATTTGAAAACTTTTGCCGAATGTCAGCAACTGATTTTGAATATTTATTGAGTAGAATCGGACCATTTATAGCGAGACAAGATACAAACATGAGAAAAAGTATACAGTTATACTAGTTTATCTTACTTATTTAAGTTCTCAAAGCAAACCGTATCCAGATGCGTAGTTGAAGTGTGTAAGGCCATAACACAAGAGCTCCAAGAGGAAGTAAAGGTAAGCGGTACCTACTTAGTATAAAAGAATAAAGTTTTCTTTACAAAAATTTAAAGATTTAATGCTATTTTGAAGAAGTACAAATTAAAAATGATTATTGTCATTATTATGAAATGACTGCAAAGTTAAAATTTTTTAAACACGGTAGTAAAATAATCATAAACATTAACGAAAACTAAATTAGTGTTATTCACTATTTGCAATGCAATAATTTAGTTCAATATTGTCTTCACACAGGTAGCTTAAATGAACTTAATTTCAAATAACAAACACAAACGGTAATTCAAAATTATCATTCTTTATTTTCTATAACAAACAGTAACTTTAACCAGTGTTGAAATTTATAAGAAGGTCAGCAACAGTTTAGTTGTCATTCATATCATGTTGTGGTGTACTTGAAGTTGAGGAGTCTCAGGCGAGACGTACGATACAGAACTTTCACGAGATAAATAAACGGGTGCCTGATGTGGATTCATAGCATGACCTTGTTGAACATTACTTTGAAAATATTCAGGTTGTTGATAGTAATGACGAAATGACATGTTGGGCTGTTGTTTCCTCGAGTTCTTCTAATGAAACATTAAGTTGTTAATTTCGTGCATCGCTATTTCGCGAGTGTCATCATCTAGCGCTCTTAATTTCGAACATAGTAGTTCACAAAACATATAGCTTTCGTCTTTTGCTACGTTTGGTTTAGCTGCAACTTGTTTAAAAAAAAAATAAGCCTCATCCATACGCTTCTCAACGTGTGCTGCCTTTTCGGCTTTCCTTTTTTTGCCTATTGGCGGTCCACCTTGATTACCTGCAGTTGTTCCCTTTGCGGAAGTGTCATGACTCTCTTCATCTTGAGATGCAATGTTTATGCCAGAAGATTCTACCAGATCAGCGACGTTAGAAGGTGTTTCATCTTCATTATATGGTGGATAATCTTCAGTATTGTCAGGTTAATTTTCCGGTCTCTGAAAACAAAAAAATAATTGTCTGCCTTTTTGAACCATGTTGTCAATTATATTTACATTTATAATAACATTATATTTAAATTACATTACATTCACAATAACAACCTTGTTTTTTCCAGTTGCCTAAGAATGAAGATGAGTGGCTGAATATAGCAGAACAATACAAAAATCAATGGAACTTTCCAAACTGTTTGGGTGCGATTGACGGGAAACACATTGTAATACAGTGTCCAAGGAATACATCCACAGAATTTTTCAACTATAAACGGACCTTCAGTGTGGTACTTCTGGCTCTAGTAAATGCCACTTGTAGACATTGGATGCCAAGGTAGGATAAGTGATGGAGGAGTTTTCAATAATTCATCTTTGTACTCTAAACTACAAATGGGTCGACTGAAACTTCCACCTGATAGGCAGCTACCTTCATCTGATAAAGTATTACCGTATGTCTTTCTTGGCGACTCAGCTTTTGCCTTAAGTCGTCACATGATGAAGCCATATCCTGGTATTCTAGAAAAAGGAAGTGCGCAAAGAATTTTCAACTACCGGTTATCTCGTGCACGCCGTGTTGTCGAAAATGTTTTCGGTATAATGGCATCAGTTTACCGACTCTTTAGAAAACCAATGCTGTTAGAACCCGATAAAGTGAGCAATATTACTCTAGCGTGCATCCTTTTGCATAACTTCATGAGGAGAAGTTCATCAGCATAATTTTATACTCCTCCAGGTACGTTTGATACCGAAGTAGATGGTGAAATCATTCCCGGATCATGGAGAAACGACCAAAGTGGAATGACATCCTTCAAGGATATAAAGAATGCGGCTAGAAAACCAGGAGATGTAGCTAAGGCTATTCGCAATTCCTTTGCCGAGTATTTCACAACAACTGGCAAGTTACCTTGGCAAGACAAGTATTGTTAATATAAAAGTATGTGAACAGTGGAAATAAAATTAAAGAAAATATTTTAAATATAAAAAATTCTTCCAAATCTTCCAAAAATTTTAAAAAGCATTCGAGACAAACGTACATTATCTAATTAATAGCAAAATTTATGATTAACAAACAAATATATTCTAGAGTACTCTGGGCTTTACTAACAAATTTTAATAAAATTCTTAACCTAGGATTCACTACTAGCCATTACTTCAGGTGGAGGTACACAATCCAGAATGTTTGTAATGAGAACTTATATAATCTGTAAATTTAATAAGAAATGACCATTACCTCAGTAGTTTTAGTTTCCCTTGGTGTGTAAACAGTGTTCAAAAATGACGCCATTTTGTCGTACGCGAACCATTCTGGCTTGTATACTTCACAGGTTCCAGCCCCACTTCTTGAACTGTTTTTGACTTTCATCGCCAACTTCCTGTACGTAGCCATCAGATTTTCTTTCTTCTTCTTTAGCTCTTTCAAAGAACACTCAATACTTATTTTATTTTGAATTCGTTTCCACGCGTCATAAACCTGGTTCCTATCTTTATGGTGTTGATTCCAAATGACAGGTTCTCCCTCGTATAGATCCAAAAACTCCATAATCACTTCACTACTCCACTCCATTATGAACTAGGTACCTCAACACTACGTGAAAACTGTGCGACAACCGACAACTGCGCCTCTAATATCAATCTCGCTGCACAATCAACAACAGGCCGTGGGAACCGGTGCACGAGTCGTACTGAGGCTTGTCATCCGTCGATCCACAAGCCTTTGATGTCCGAGCATTTACCGACAATTCACGGGAAACATCAGGCCATCCCGAGTCACCTCGAGCAATAACGAGTATTTACGTTCCCATGGCGCGAGGTGTGACAAACTTCAGACCAGGCTCGCCAAGCCACACGCCGTGGGACCTGGGCTTGAGATTTGGAGTTTTCATACTATCAATCACTTCTTAACCGAAACTCATAAGTAAAAAGATGTGTTGGAATACCGACAAATAAAAAAAACTTAACAATAAATTAGATAGATTAACAATCATACACACAAATTTCACAATTCTTTTATAAACTATTCCAACACAAATTTTACTGACAGAATCATTATTACTAAATAAAGGCTTTAAATTTAATCGGTTAATAAATAATCACAAACAAAAACAAAAAAATCTAGAACTTTTAGCAGTGGAAACAGAAACTATTATACAATCATTAGATATATCACAGAGAGAAAACATTAGAAATGAAGTTAAAAATATCCTAAAAAATGAAAAGAAAAAGGAAAACAATAACAGAAACCTTAATTCTTATAATAATAATAATTACAACACAACAGTACGCAGTATAAAAACAAAAAATTAGAGATAACGATCTGGTATTCACTAAAGCAGATAAAGGTAATTATCTCATTGTTATGAATAGAGCTGATTATAACAATAAAGTACAGCAATTTATTACAGATAATAATTTTAAAAAATCTAACATCAACATTTCTTCATTAATAAAGTCAAAACTTCCTTGAATAATTACAATTGTTTTTTTCGATAAAAAAGACTTAAACCCGGACTATACAATGATTCCGAGATTATATGGCCTCTTAAAAATTCATAAATCTAATATATTTTCAGACATCCCAATTAGACCAGTAGTTGCTTATAACAACTCACCCACATACAAGTTGTCCAAGTGGTTAAATAAAGTTTTAAAAGATTTATATTCAGGACACTTCTCCTATATCGTTAAAAATAGTATTGAACTAATTAATAAAATCAATACTATAAATATAAAAAATGGGGATATGTTAATATCATTGGACGTATCTAATCTATTCACCAACATACCGGTTAAAAAGGTAATCGCTCTTGTTAATGAAAAATTGTTTGATAGTGATTACTCAGATAATAATATTATGGATATATCTAATTTATTAACAATTTGATTAGAACAAAACTTTTTTAATTTCAACAATGACGCCTTTGTACAAAAGACCGGTCTAGCAATGGGAAGTCCTTTGGCTCCTATTTTAGCAGATATTTTTATGCATTACTTAGAATCAACATATATTTTAAAGAACAACCCATATACCCAGTATATACAATATTATTATCGTTATGTTGATGACAAACTTGTAATTTTCTTATTCGCCCCTGCTTTTTCTTATCGATAACCATTAATTTTTTTCTTTCTTGGTGACATTTCTGTCGAAAATATATCTTCAACATCTTTAAAAAGGGATCTTCTGGATCTGGTGCCTTTTGGAGTAGATATAAGTGGCGGAGAAAAGTTGGATTTGAGACTCCCCTAAACAGAGACACCTATAGTGTAGTGCTTGTAGGAAAAAGGAAGTGACAATGGGGTATTTTCACTTTTTTTTAATTTGAAAATTAAAAACGCGATAAAAATAACATCTTTTTTTTATTTAAACTGAAAAAAAAAATTAAACTTTCGCAATGTTACTAAGCGCAAATTCAAATAGGCACTAAATGTAGTTATTTTTTTGGGTATTTCATAACCTACAGTTTTATGGTGTTGTAACATATTTGATATTTGGCCGTAACCTCAGTTTTCATTTGTTTATTGTTGTAATGATATGTCAGATATATTATCTGATCTACTTTCTAAATTTTTTTCCTATTTGTGTGGTTTTATAATGTTTTAAAAGAAATAGATAAACAAAAAATGCTAAAACAGGAATTACGACAAAGTAATAGAAGTACCATTGCCAGTGTTCTAACAAATCTTTTGTGATTTCCCTAGTTTACGCTTAGTGACGTAATTATGAAAAATTTTAACTTTACATTGAAATATCTATTTTATAGTGATATGTAGTATACTTTTTTTAACACCAAAAATATTTATAAAATTATTTTCCCAAAATATAGCCATAGAATCACCTCAAATCAAAGACAGTGACTAACATATTACTTAACAATATTACGTCGACAGTCGGTGTAAATTAATATTCAGCTTAAATGACAGTTTGACGAGAAACAACAATCCAGTGGGAACAAGTCACAGGCAAAGCCCCGGACATAGATTATTTGAGGGCTGGGGTTTGAATCCTAGTTAGGCCCTTTATGCGTTTATTTATTTTTTATTTTGCATCAGGTCTGATGTTATCTGGCCAGGTTTTAGGTTAGGAAAGGTACATTTATTTTAAAACAACACACAAAGGATGGTGTAACACCTAATTTAGGTTTTACCAACTATCGATGAACTATATTACCAACTGTCGGTTGTATATAGTCACTTCTTAATAAAAATATTAAATCAAAATTAAACTCATTTAGACATGTATCCCAAGCATTTGGCATTTCTGTATACATTTGCATAAACTATTAATCTTAATAAAATTCATTTCATTTTTAGTGCTAGAAGGGCTATGCATGAAATAACTTACTTTCCTGGTTGTCGCGGAAAACAAAACAACCGTTTTACTTCCTCTTCGGAATTACCACAAACAATACAATAAATTAATGTTGTAAAAATAAGAAATGTATTCATAATTGCAAATTTTAAACGAATTTTGAGATCTATACTATTGACGAACGCACAATAAATGACACTTGTCAGTTGTGTATGATTCACAAATTGTAAAATTTTTCTCACTTTTTGGCGGCGACGTATGCTATCTTTGCGCAAGTACAATAACTTCATGGAAATTAAATGTAGATCTCTATCCGATCGTAGCGCCTCTACAAACGTTTTACGAGAAGTGTGATAAAGATAATCCTATAGTCCCTATATAATGTTAGAGAGAGAAAAACAAGCAGCCTTATTTTCAAGGAAAGTCAGGTCTGTATGTAGTCACAAGCGTCTAGACAGACCAATTCTACTTTGGCTCCAAAGCTGCCCGCATGCGCGTTACGCTGTACAGCTGGCAAAAGCGTGAAGTGTGAAACGCCAAACAGCTGATTCTTAAATCCAATAGGATCTGGTGTTTGAATTAGTAATTGAATTTGTAAACGCAAACTTGAATTTAAGTTGACTATAAATCTGTAGGAAGTGTTAATGCGAAGTTTGGATAGTCGCAATTATATTAATAATCGTTTCCATTGAAATTGTTTGCCAAATAAATTTAATTGGAGATGAAAAGACCGGCGTTTAGTGTATATGTATGTATACATTGTATTTTTTTTTAATTTCTTATTTATTTACTTATTTTGTTATAGGCTGATGTACCATATATACTCGTACATATGTATCCTATAATATGGTCAATAAATTATTATTATAAATAAAATGTGTTGGTTTACTTTTAAAAAATGTTTTTTTTTACCTCTGCCAAATTACAATTTTGGTCAACTAAGTGATCGTATTCCTATTTGAATTTTCTACAGTAACCATGATTTTATCAAATCACCTATAAGTGCTGTTTTTATATGGTTAAATAAGTCGGATGCATATATTTTCGGGTTAAATAAGCAATAATTCTTGAAGTCTTTTAAAAGTTCTAAATACATCCCAAATTTAAATAGTTTTCAAAGTATTAAAATAATTATAATTTGAAATATTTCTCAAGTTTGGTTGTTCCAAATTAGTGTAACGGAAAAATCATGCAACCCTTAGACATTTTAATTTATTTGCATTTGTTTCTATATTAAAGACAGATTATGTCGCCTTAAAATTCCTAAATTAATTTGGGTCTCGTTGAATTTTTTTAGATAGATTCTAGTAAGGTCAGGCGTCAAGTTAATAATACAGTAATAAACTACCTAATCTATAAAAAATAATTTCCTCTAGATATTTTTATCATGGCAAGTAATTTTGAGTTTTATTCCCGAGTTTAAACACGGGCGGGAAAATGTTTCCCAACTGCGCATGCGGAGGCCTCAAAGCCAAAGTAGAATTGATCTCCCTAGACGCTTGTTATGTAGTCTGTGCAGCTATGCCAATGGTCCGATAATTATCAGAATCTACCATAATTTTGACTTTCATAATTTGTCAAACTAGTATTCTTATTTATTTTTACTTCATCAATTAAAAAAAAAAATTTAAAAATTCGAAGCATTTCAGCTTTCGCGTCGTTTACAGAGTACCAGAGTTTAGGGCCGGTTTTACAAGACTGGCTTAAGCCGCGCTCAACGTTAAACCTAGGATAAGCTCTGAAATTTAACATTTCACTGTTTTACAATAAAAGCTTACATTATTGAGCTTAGCTTAAAGTGAAGACTAGCTGAGCTCCTAATTTCGGTGGTTTAAGCTTGGTTCAAGGTATACAAATAATATTCTGTTTTAAAGACCACGTGGTTAATTAATAAAGTGTTTTTTAATCGTGCTTATATTAAGAAATGGAACAATTATATGGAATTTTAAGCGATGATGAAGATATGATCGATTTAATAAATATAATTGATCATCCTCGAGCACCTCGTCAATTTCGAAATAGAGAAAACCAGTTCGGAAAATGGAACGATGTAGAGTTTTTTCAAAGGTTTCGCTTATCGAAGGATACTGTTAATTTTGTTCTAGAAAATATTCAGGATATAATAGCATCACCTACAGAAAGGTATGTATATTAAAATAAAACGTTAATTTTTTTCATGGTAATTACAAAATCTCTAAAAAAATCTGACAACTAATATTATTGAGATAAGAGTTAGGCTGTTCAATTATTATTGTAATCATTTCTCTACAATCTTAACAATAACCTCAGAGATATTTTATTATTGAAAATTATAAAACTAATGTGGCACATTATTGTTGTAGGTATTGTTTTTTAAATACCTATCTGGTTGAAAGTTTCATAAGTTTGGATGTAGTTATGAAACTATGTACCTAAAGTATCAAATATCTTTTTCAGGAATCATGCCGTGTCTGCAGCAGAAATGCTTCTTGTCACTTTAAGATTTTATGCAACAGGGTCTTTCCTTCAAGTCTGTGGGGACTTCATTGGACTTAGTAAAGCAACTGTATGCAATGTTGTTAACAAAGTAACTGAGGCTATTGCTGGTCTGAACAGAACATTTATAAAGATGCCGAGAACAGATGAACAGATGCAGGCAACAAGCAATCAGTTTAGCTTAATTAGCCGTTTTCCAAGATGTATTGGGGCACTAGATTGCACTCATATTAAGGTACAGTCTCCAGGTGGACTAGAACCAGAAATTTATAGGAATCGTAAGGGATTTTTTTCTAAAAATGTTCAAGTAGTGTGTGATGCAAACTTGAAAATCCAAAATATTGTGTGCAGATGGGCCGGCTCCGTTCATGACAGTACAATTTGGAATAACTGTCGACTTAGAAGAGATTTCGAGACTGGTCTGTTTGGAAATTATTTACAGGTTGCAGATAGTGGATACAGTGTCAGGCCATTTTTAATTACACCGTTGGGAAATCCAGTGACCCCAGCAGAGCAACTATTTAATGAGGCCCAAATTAGAACAAGAAACCCAATTGAAAGATGTTTTGGGGTCTGGAAAAGGCGATTTCCCATCCTTTCGATGGGAATTCGGCTTAATATAAGAAAAGTTGAGGCAATTGTTGTTGCAACTGCAGTGCTTCACAATATCGCATGCATTCGAAATGAAGAAATACCACTGCTAAATGATGAGCAACAAGAAGCTATTGATCTCATGAATGCTATAGAAGTGGATAATATTATAGACAATAATATGTTTGTTGTTAATAATGCATTAAGACTAGAATTAGTAAACTATTTTAATGGGCTTATATAAAAAAATGGTAGTATTTTGCTTAGTTGAGGTAGTGGTTTTTAGTATATTCTGAAACTTAGTACGTTATAGTGCTTTTACTTTATAAATAGCTTTTACTATTTTATCATTGCATTGTCTTATTATTTAATCAGTTTGTTTAAATTTATGTATGCATATGTATAGTTCATTATATTTCAACTTTACCAATTATAAATGTATATTTTATCTTATTCTGAAGCTGTTTAATTGCAGTACATTTTATCAATTATTATCAACGTAAGTGTAAGTCATTTTTTTCTCCTGTGTCGTGTTAACATTCTATATGTATCGACATCAATAAATCATTATTATTATTATGTAATGAATAAAATACAAATTATATATTATATAAAATATTTTTATTTCTTAAGTTTTTAAAACATTACAAACTTGCTTATAACTCTACTGTAAAATCATTGAAATATACATAAAAGTGACAGCTACTAAATCGTTAAACCTTTTTCTTATGTTGTAAAAGCAATGTCTGTATTTCTATCATTTTCATTTTCGCTTGGTGTTCTTCTTTCATCATCTCTATTTCAGTATCTGCCTTTCTTTTCATGTTTGACATTTCAAGTTCATGTTTCTCTCGCAATAAATTTAATTTTAACATTTGCTCCTCTTCTAAGAAACGTGCTTTTGCAGACTCCATAGCAGTTTTGGCTTCGGCCCATTGTTCCACCCTACTGCTCACTGTTGATTCAGACTTATACATGTTCCTCTTCCTTGTTGCTGTAAAGAAGAACAAATAAGATACAATTATCCATATTAAGAGTACAAAGTATACAGTGTTAGGTTCAGAAGTGATCAAATAAACGTAGTATTTTATTTGCAAAGAAGATCAGTTCACTTGGTCACAACTAATCTTCACTCACTGCAAATAAAACATGTAAAAAGCCATAATCAGGTTGGTTGTAAATAAAACGTGCGATTAAGGTGATCTAGTTGATCTAAATCAACAGTAACCTGATCCACAGTGCAAACAAAATACTACTGAAATTTACTTAACTATTAGTAAATTGACAAAACCATAGTGTGGAGAGTAAAATAGGAAATGTACAAGTTGCTACTTATGACAGATTTTTATAACAAAAGTGCTAAGGATGTATGTTAAGTATATAGAAATACCTTTGTTACATAATAATGGTGTTGCCTTTTTGGATCTCAGCATTGCCGGATCATACTTTGTCCAGTTTTGTGACGGTTCTTGAATTTGAGCTGTGGGATTAAAAATATTAATATAGAAATAATATAATGTAATATAAAAACGTTTAACATGGGTTGTTAAACGTTTGTGCTATTAAAAGAAAAATTGCATTACCATGTACTCGATTAAAGCATAAGCAATAAACCCATCTACCTGCAATGGATGAGTGCATAAGCCAACCAAAAGAATTATGGTGTCGCGAAATAGTAACGAAACATTTCTTCTAATGTACGATGTTCCTACTACTTACCTATGGAAATGTTAGTGACCTGTTCTAGCGGTGGTTCATTTTCTTTTTCCTTTTCTTCGACTTCTTTTTTTATCCAACTCCTGTGTATTTGATACATAATATGCTGGAAAAATAAGAAATAGTACCTACTGTTACCATTTCATAAAAGTACTTGATTTTTATAATTTATTAATTATGTCAACAACGCCCCAAAAACATTCTAATATAAGAATTTACACTTGTATGCTGTGCAGATTTTGTCATAAAAAATTTCTCAAAACGAGATTTATTTTGATAAACCTACTGCACAAAGAACAAAATAATTTGCCCCTTGCCGACAATAAAACTGTTATGCCAAATTAATTCAGTAAACAAAAACAAAATACTTACAATGGTCATTATTACTAGCGATGGTGATTTCTTCAATTATAAGCTCATTTGGAACTGGCACAAGCTCAGGGGAAAAACTATCAACCTCATTTTCATCGGAATTTCCTATACAAATCAACAATTGAAAAAATATTTAGAATAAAATTAGATACTTTGATTTACCTTGATCGCCATCAAATTGTGACATTTCTCCTTCAATTCTCGCCCCTAAGATTTGTTTGATATCTTCATCAAGTTGACTAAATTTTATGTCTGTATATGGGCCACCTCCTGTACCTCTGACACATAATTTTTGGTCGGCGTACTTTTTTTTGTTTTCTTCTTTATGTTAACATACTTTTTTTTAAAACGTTGTGATTTCGATAAGTTTCGCCAGAAATGCTGTTAAATTCGTCTTGAATTTTTTTCCAAGTTGCCGTTTTCTCATAATTCGCTTTGTGATCAGTAACTTTACATTCAATGACTGTAGAATATTTCTTTAGTAAAAATATTAATATCGCCTCTTCTTTTGTGGAAAAATTAGGTGATCTTTTTTTTCCATTTTCCTCCATAAATTTCTTTTCTGAGAAATATGTAATAAGGCTGGTGTAACGTAAATCTTTTCACGGACAAGATTCACAATAAACAATAAGCTGCATAGACCACTAATAATTATAAAACAAAGTTATTTATCTTGATTATAAATTGATTGTAATATGAGAGATCTTATATTCAATTCCACAAAATATCAACCTTTAATTTTTATGTTCGGCTTGTTTGGGCTTGGACTGTTTGGAGAGAAGCTAGCATTAGATCGAACTGCGCATGTGCCAGCAGTACCAACTGTAGTTTATTAGAAGCTTTTGTGGGTTCTACTAAGCTAGGGTTGTATTTAGTTTATAAAACGCAACTGAGTTTAAGCTTGAGCTTAACTTGAGCCTCGGTTTAGTTGAACTTGCGTTGAGCCCCATATTGTAAAACCTGCCCTTAGAGTAGTCAACTGGTCAACTGCTGTGAGACCCTCTGCTGTCAACTCTGCTGCGTCCTCTGGGAGACGTGTCATGAACTACACAGGTTGAATGATTTTGGCAGAGGCCGATAATGGCAGAGAGGTTCTTGCTTTTGCTTGTGAGTTTAAGCATGTGAAGGGTAGATGGCAGATGGTAGCAGTCAGTCGCTGAGTCATTTAATTTCATTCGTTTAGAGATTTCTGCATTGTGTGATTTCAATTGTGGTTTTATAAAGGTTTTGAACGATGTGGGCAATTTTTAAATCTATTTTTTTGTGTTTTTAATTAATTTGCGTTGTTCAACACAGGTAGGTAAGTAATAATTGTTTATGTAATTAGTTCTTGGTTTTGTTATATCAAGAAATGTTTATTTAGAATTTTACAATCACAATGTCGGATTCTGAAAGCGACCGTGAGCCATCCACAAGTAGAGCTAAATGTCCAACACCCACTAAAAAGAGGAAAATAAGAAAATATAAGCAGGCACACAGGCAGGAATGGGAAGAAAAATATTTATGGATAAGACCTGGGTCGTCAAAAATAAAAACTAAATGCATTATTTGTACTGAAGAATTCAAGTCCGACATAACAATAATAAAACATCATGAAAAGAGAAAAAAACAGTTGCAGAAATCAAAAAACATTAAAGATCAGCCCAAAATTGACACATTTAGCAAAACTTCATCTCAAGCATTTTTTGTTGAAAAAACAAGTTACAGCAGCAGAAATTAAAATAGCTGGGTTTTTAGCAGAACACAATATATCATTTCTAACGAGCAATCATTTAACGAATTTGATGAAAAATATTTTTCCCGATTCTAAAATTGCTCAAGAAATTGAATTAAAGCGAACCAAAGCAACTTGTGTATCTACAAATGTTATTGAACAAGTACATAAAGAGCAGTTAGCTAATATCTTAAAGGACACGAAATCTAGTTTGCTGATTGATGAAGCAACTGACATATCTAGTGTAAAAACACTTTGTGTCGTTGTTCGTTCTTTCAGCCAAGACGAGGAAAAAATTGTTTCAAAATTATGGAGTCTTCAACAACTCTGATCAGAAAAGCAATTATCAAACCCTGGATCATCTAAATCGTCTATTCAAACTATAACATATGGAGCAATAGCTGAACGTGTATATGAGAGTGTAAAACAGGCGTTTCTAGAATTTGATGTACCCTTGTGTAATATAATTGGTTTTGGATCGGATGGGTATGTCTAAAAAAACAAAAAATACAAATTTCAAATCTGATAGTTCTTCTTTATTTGATTTTTCATGTATCTGCAGCTGTCCATATATTTTATACATTTTTTTTTAGATGTAATACAATAATGGGAAAAAAACCTCTTTTGGATCGGATGGGTATGTCTAAAAAACAAAAAAATACAAATTTCAAATTTGATAGTTCTTCTTTATTTGATTTTTCGTGTATCTGCAGCTGTCCATATATTTTATACATATTTTTTTTAGATGTAATACAATGATGGGAAAAAAACCTCTGTTGCTGCCAAAATTATTGAGGACCTGGTGCCACAATACAAAAATGTATTTGTCATTCTTTACACTTAGTTGCATGTAAAAAACTTCCCCGTAGATGTGAAGACTTGGCTCGTGATGTTTACAATTTTTTTAAATGTAGCGATAAAAGGCGAAGTGAGCTAAAGGAATTTCAGTTCTTTAAAGGCCAACTCAAACAAGGTGGCTATCCTTATTGGAGGTAGTGAAAAGAATTAACGAACAATGGCCAGCTCTTACACTATTTTTTATCAAAAAAATTTGAAGCTCAATTAGTAGCAGCGGAAACAATTTTAAATAACTTGCGAGATCCACAAGTTAAAATGTATTATGCTTTTTTTAGAATGGGTTTTAACCCAAATTGCATATTTTCAATCAGAAAAAGTTGTTATTGCAGACAGTTATTTTAAGATGTTACATTTGTATAAAACTCTTTTAAAGTCATATATGTCACCACAGTATGTTGATGCTTTCGAGCCTACAGATATTGATCCTAATAGAAGTAATAGATTTATAAATTTAAACAACATGTATCTGAGCATTAAAGTAATGGAATTGGTTCATGAAAATAATGTACTAAAAGAATATTTTTATAATAGATGCCGTAAATTTCTAATAACAGCATGTGTTCGACTTAAAGCCAGATATGACTTTTCAAATAAACTGTGGGGTTTATTAGATAACATTACTCAAAAATAGGCCTTGGATAGATACAACAGGCTTCCAAGTTTATTTGAAATTATGGCACTGGTATCAAGGATTGTTAATTTGCTTGCACAATCTATAGATGATGAGTGGCGAAATCTAAGTAACTACATTCCTGACTTACAAGCATATATCAATGATGACGTTGATGTTTTTTGGAGTAAACTGGGAAAATTAAAAGATGGAAATAATGTCATATTATTTAAAAATTTATCAAATTTTTGTTTAAATGTTTTATCTCTCCCCCACTCCAATGCCACGTGTGAACGTATATTTTCTAAAGTGAATTCAATCAAAACTAAAGTCAGAAATAAACTAATTACTAATACAGTTAATGGTCTTTTGCTAAGTTCTCAATGCGTAAAGGAATCACAAAATTGTATACAATTTTTATCGAATGAAAAAAATGATTTCATACGCTCAAAATGCCAAAAAGTTGTATAAAAATTACTTTAAGGGAGATGATGCTGAGGTAGAAGACTTTGTTGAGGAAGCTGAAATGGAAGATACACACACAACCAATAATTATTTAATTTATTATTATAAATTATTAGTAAGTACATATATTTCTTGCAAGTTTTAACATAATAAAGTTTTGAGTTCAAAAGTTGTCGTACTTATTTGTTTGAATTTACTACAATTTTTGTATGTTGGCAAAAGTGCATTAGGTAGTTGCCAATCGTTTAAAACAAAAATTGAAGTGAAAACGAACAAAGTGATTTTTAATAAGTATAAAAAACCATAATTGTTTTTCTGATAATTTTTCCTAAAATCTGATAATTTTTTGGTTATTTTCTGATAATTTTACTCTTAATCATTGGCAACACTGAGTCTGTATTAAAAACTATCACTAGCGATCGAATCTCCACACGCAGCAGGTTGATGCGAGATATCTCTAACAATAAACACGTACATATATATCACAATTCAATTAAAAAGCAAAAGAAAACACAGAAGAAAAGTAAATATACAGTCCAGCAGAATGGTTAATTAAAACTTGCTAATCAACTGATTACAAGTGTCTACATATGTATTCCTGAAAACAAATACGCAGTACTTTGCAGTGAGAAAACACAGTCGCCAAGGACGGCTCAGTTGTAAACCCAGGCATGGGCTCGGCAAACACAAGAACCAATTGATTGTGAGTTCCTTTTATATTTGTTTATTTCATTTCCTTTGTATATTTCCGATAGAGTTTAAAGGTTGATTTTATCAGTACAAGCAACAAAAATCGCATTATATTTTTTATAAATACGATCTAGTTTTGATTAAAATATCATAAATATTGTAATACAAATTTAAAGGCTAATTTATACTTGAAAAATTTGAGTGAGATGGAGAAGTTAATTAGACAACGTAGTGCTTTAAAATCAAAATTAACAATTTTTTCAAACTGTCTACAAAATATACAGGGTAAAGAGGAAGTCTCAGATTTAGAATTAATACAATTAAATGATAGGCTTACGCGAATTGAAAAATTAATTGAGGAATTTGATGAATTGCAAAATTTAATTGACACCCAAGCTGAAGATTTGTTGTCACAATTCAAAGAACGAGAAACTTTTGAAACGAACTATTTTAATAATATATCAATTGCAAAAAAAAATTCTTGATGATAAAAAATCAATAAAAGAGCATTTTTCCTCCAAATCCTCAGTCTTGTCAGTTGCACAGTCAGATATTAATCAATTAAATCAAGTAAATCACATTAAACTTCCGACAATACAGTTACCTAAGTTTGACGGCTTATATCAAAATTAATTAGAGTTTAGGGATACCTATACATACGAATAATAGTATAAATGATATACAAAAGTTTCACTATTTGAGCGCGGCCTTGGAAGGGGGGCGCTGCTCAGATAATAAAGTCTTTAGAATTTACGTCCAGAAATTATCAAGTTGCATGGGATACTTTATTAGAGCGATATAATAATACTAGGTTACTCATAACCATATGAAAGCTTTATATAATATCGAGCCCATTTTAAAAAAATCTTCTAACAAACTCAGAAAAATGGTAGACACGGTTTCTAAAAATCTTAGAACGCTCGAACAGCTAGAACAGCCGACTATTCATTGGGATACGCCTATTGTTTACATGTTAAGCACAAAATTCGATGCAGTGACGGCTCTCGAATGAGAAAACTATAAAGCAGACAAGAATGTTCCTACGATTGACGACTTAAAAACATTTTTAAAAGCTAGGGCCGATTTACTCGAAACCTTAGAATTAAATCGGTCGGAAAAACGCCAAGGTAAATATCAGCTAAACACACGGGGTTTTCTCGCTACTGGGGCTACAAAATATACTCCGAGGTGCATTGTATGCAATAAAGAGCACTGCATACAAAATTGTAGTGACTTTTTAAAGTTGACTGTTAGTCAACGAACTAACAAAGTATTATTGTTAAAATTATGTTTGAATTGCTTGCGAAAAGGACATGGCAGTAGCGTATGTCGTCGTAGTACATGCAAAATTTGTCACTTAAAGAACCATACACTACTGCATAATGACAGTGAATCACCAGGCGAATGCACAGCACTACATTCGCCAAGTAATACTCCTATTGTATCCAGCAATATATCTTTATCCGCCTGCGGTTCCAGTACCTATGTATTATTGTCAACAGCGTATGTGCAAATATCAGACGAAAGGCAAAAGACACACACTATTCGCGCATTACTGGATAGTGGCTCGATGTAAAGTTTTGTCACATCAAATTTATGCGAGCGTTTGGGCTTAAATACAAAAAAAATAAATCTTTCGGTAGTCGGGTTAAATAAGACTGTTTCAAATATTGAGGCAAAATGCGATGTGCGTACAGTCATTACATAATGCTTTTTCTGCGCAACTTTCATGTTTTGTGTTGCCGGAAATCACGGGAAGCTTACCCAATGTACAGCTAAACATTACAGATTTAAGCATACCTAAAAACATAAAACTGGCTGATCCATCATTTTTCAAACCCGACAATACAGACATGTTAATTGGATCAGATTTATTTTGGCAATTAATTTGTATTGGGTAAATTTCTCTAGGTTCCAATAAACCTGTACTGCAGAAAACAAGATTTGGCTGGATTGTATCAGGTCCGATAAACAAGAGACAGTCCAATCTAGTTTATACTCATTTTAATCAAACCCTTGATATCCAAGAACAGTTAGCACGCTTTTGGGAACCAGAGGAGTCTGTACCTGAAAAATCCCTATCAAAGGAAGAAATTGCTTGTAAAAGTCACTTTGTAGAAAACGTAAAACGAGCGAATGATAGTAGGTTTATTGTAGCACTGCCTTTGAAAGAATCAATAGAGAAGCTGGGTGAATCCTACGATCAGCCCGAGTTTAAAAAACACTGTAGATTTTATGAAAGAATATAAAACTCTAAGACATATGACAAGGGTGGAAAAATATAATAAAGATATAATCTCGTATACATTGCCTCACCACGGAGTCTTCTAAAATTTGTGAGTTCTTATGTTTCTGAAACGACTGAGCAACTCACAATTTGGTCAGATAATTGTCCTTCTCAGAATCGCAACGTACAGATGATAATGTGCTATGAATGGATATTTAAATTAAACCCGAGTCTGAAAGTAATTATTCACAAGTATTTGTCGAGAGGGCATACCCACTTAAAGGTAGACAGCGATCACTTCGTAATTGAAAGAGAAAGAAAAAAATACGATTATGCAGTACTAAAAATACATTCACTGTTGTTAATATTAAACTTGAGGACTTTGTGGATTTCAAGAAATTGTGTGAGTGCCCAAATGCACCTTTTATTTTATTATGAAAAAAAACATCAGAAGACAGTGAGCCCTTCTTAATATCAAAAATAGTTCACTTTGAAGTCAGGCAAGACAGTCCAGGAGTGGTATTCTTCAAAACAGCTTTTCAGATTTATGCCCGCGATATTGAACATATTAGTTTCTACATTTTAAGTAGGAGGAGCAGAATAGAACTAAATCTCGGTTAAAGTCTAAAGCAGAAAGCTTCCTTAGTAAAATACCGTGGTCAAGTCTGTCGAACGCCTTTTAGAAGTCCGCATAAATGACATCTACCTGTCCATTGCCATCCAACACCTCCGAGATGAATTGTGTAACACAAACCAAGTTACTGATTATCGACCGGCCTGCCACAATGCCGTGCTGATTAGGGCAAATTTGTTCATTGACATGTATGTGGAGCTCCTCGTATAGAGCGAATTCAAAGGCTTTACTAAAATTATTAATGATGGTGATGGGACGATAATTTTTTATATCAGTCCGATTATCTTTTTTAAAAACGGGAATAGTTTTGGAGTTTTTCCATAACTCTGGGAATGTGTTACTGTTAAGGGCTAAATTAAATAAAATAAGCAAAGGTTTCGCTAAGACACTAGCACAGTCTTTGATAAGAAATGACGGTATACCATCAGGACCAGCGGTAAATTTGTTTTTTAACTTCTTGATAGCTTTACATATCTTGTCTTCATTCAGTTGGACTAACAGTGATGGTTCATTCTCATCTCTGTCAGTGTTATCAGATTCTACGTAGTCAGTTGATTCTGTAAAAGCAGTTTTAAAAAGATTAGCAAATGCGTCGACAATTTCTTACGGATTACCCAAAGAATTATCTTTGTAGGTCATATTATTTGGGACCGTTGTCGTATTCTTTTTGCTATGAATATATGATCAAAAAGATTTAGGATTCGTCTTAAAGTTATTTTCAACATGGTTGACATACTGTTCATGCGCTAGCTTAATATCATTCTTTATTTTTGATCTTAGTGTTTTAAACTTTTCAAAGTCCTGAGTATTGTTGAATTGCTTATATTTTTTCCATACTGAATTTTTTTCCCTAATATCATAGATTATGTCTCTGCTGTACCATAAAAGATATCGATGACTTTTGGGATAAGTCGAGGGATAAGTCCTTGGGGCGCATTTCGTAAATATATTATTAATAACACTGTAGAAGTCTTCTACAGCTAGGTTAACATACTCATAATTTGTTTGAAAAGACCAATCTGTTTGTAGAAATAAATTGTACATTGTGACATAATCGGCTTTTTTAAAATTAAAAGTCAATTCGGACTTGACTGAAAACATATTTTCCGCCTCGTCATTTCCTTGAAGTAGGTTAATACACAGTGGTGGATGATGCAAATCTTCCCTTATCATTGAAATTTCTGATTTATCAACTTGTAATGAGGTGATATTACTTATGACTAAATCTAACAATCTACCATTAACATTAGAAATTTAGTTAAATTGATCAAAGTTATAAAATTTACAAAAGTTTTGCAAGGCCCGTAGTTTCGCAGATGTACTTGCAACATTAGACTCATTAGGTAAGTTAAAGTCACCAATAAAGTACGTATCCCATGTTTGGATTGATTCTAAATTTATAAGAGACTCTAATAACTCCACATAAACTCCGGCAGCTGAGTTCGGTGGAATATATATTAAGAGCAAGTTAAAAGTGTAGTGATTAATTTTAACTTTTAAATAGATCAACACTGGGAATATTTAAGGTAATATTAATAAGAGTAACTGTGTATTTCTTATCTACAGCACAGAGAATCCCGCCTCCCTTACTATCCTGAGGCTTTAAAATTTACGATCTGCTCTAAATGAGTTATATCTATTACAGAATAGTTCATTATCGTAAATGCTGTCATCAATCCAAGTTTCAGTAAAACAGATAATTTCATACGTACTTATTTGCGAAGCAAGTGTACCTCCCCGGTTTTAGTCTTAAGACCACGAACGTTTTGGTAATATATACTATACTTGATATCAGCGGATTGCGGTGCACGCAGACTATACTCAGCGTGCTCATCACCTGCAAGAGGTGCAGGATTGTCAATTGGTAGTTGCTATTGTCTACAATTGCTGTGTTCATGGACTTAATTTAATGTCAAGTCCGTTAAATGCTTTTTTATTTTTAGAGGAAAACTATATTGTCCAATTTTTTTCAAAAATAGTTGTAAATTTTACAAAATTTTGCGTCTCAAAAATGAAATGACCACTAAGATATATAATTCCCAGAAATCAATTCATTGTGATGTTTTATCTTAGAGGTAAGACGAAAAAATTTCTTAAAAAAATACTTTAATGTGCTGTCCTGAACATTTAACATTTTGGACTTAACATACTTTTCCTCTGAGGTACAGATATATATATATATATATATATATATATATATATATATATATATATATATATATATATATATATATATATATATATATATATATATATATATATATGTTCCCGCAGGAACGACCTTCGATATCTATGAATTGTTGTAGAGGATAGTATTAGTATTTATTAAATTTGGTGACGTTGTGTTTGTTGCCCTTTTACAAAATAAAGTTTATTTTAATCGATTGAGAGAGAAACTTACTCTGTGCAGAGACTTAGTTCTTCACCGATGTTGAATTCTGTCGGTATGGTCCAGTGGCTAATTAACATCACACAACATAGTTCATGAACCAAATTGGTAATAGGCCTATTTACGTTATTGCACAACCACAATATATATTTATAAGCGAGAAGAAAGCGGTGAGCCCACTTTACACGTGTTGTCTTGACAGAACATGGATTGCTGTTGGCTTTCCTTTTTCTTGATTTTATATTGGTCTCTTTATCAATTGGCTCCGTGGTCTAGAGGTAACGTACTTGCCTCGAAACCTCGGGGTCCCGGGTTCGATTCCCGGTCGAGGAACTGGGATTTTTCTGTGAGAGAGATTAATCGTAGTATACTCGGATATTGGGTGTGTCCATTGTCTCTAAATGTGTAGCCCTCTCCCACAAAAAGTCATTTCAGACCTTCAGGGATAAAGGGGGTTGTAATTTCATGTGGTGTTATTATTATTATATATTATCATTTTAAATTCGCGTAATAAAAATAAATTACAGTAATATAGGCAACCAAACATTATATTTCCTTTACATTGCAAATTCAAAGTTTTAATACATTCAAGAGTTTTAAGATAAACAACTTTATGTATATATATATATATATATATATATATATATATATATATATATATATATATATATATATATATATATATATATATATATATATATATATATATATATATATATATATATATATATATATATATATATATATATATATATATATTTTTATATATATTTTATGTGATATTTTATTTTTAATAAAAAGTTGTTTGTTTTTATTTTATTATTTTGAGACTCTTTATTATTTTTACCTCTCCTCTCAGGGTTCGGGCAGGTTCCTGGCGATCAAACTGAAAATATAATGTTACAGCCCAATTTCAAATAAAACACACCTTCACAGATTACAAACAAAAGAATTTATTTTCAAAATTTCCGATATGGTTTAGAAAACGTAAATGTCTTAAAATTAAAATGAAATGGCCTTTATTTATGATCAGATCTGTTATTATTATAGCTGCTATTAAGTCGTCGAGTACCTAGGATTTATTGTGGTTGTACTTACGGCGATTTCTTGTACTTCACGTTATCGCAATCTCTGTCGAATTACGCTTCTGCTTATTGTTGCTCAGTGCTTTTCGATCCTTCCTCCGTGGCAAATTTCTGGTTCATCAAACTTCAGTAACAATGGCTGCACGGTTCACTGGATTTGTACTTTCGTAGCACGACACTATATTTATTTAATAATCAGCAAACTTTTATTTAAGGTACGTATTTACCTTTACTAATTTACTCAAATCACATTTACTATTCTATACAAAACTTCTTGGTTATTGCAACTAGAAATTTCTCTTCTATTCCACTAGGAATTATTTTATGATATTCATAAAATTTAATTTTTTGTTGTTTTAGGTTTAGAAACCCTGTTTTAATAATTTGGAGCTTGAGTATGGACTTCCTTTGAAAATATAAATTTACAATTTTTAGGTTAGGAAACTTCTTATAAAATTTCAATGCTCTTCCTTTCAGCTTTCTATCCATACTAATTCTTAAATATGGGCTTTTTATTGGCCTAATCTGACGTTTCTCCAAAAATCATGACACTTGATTTTTGAACTTTTAAATATGAAAATTTAATTTTCTTTTTATTTCTTTATTATACCTTATGGCTCTAATTTTATTATTGAATAAAGAT
This sequence comes from Rhamnusium bicolor, assembly GCA_029963845.1. Classification (NCBI taxonomy): domain Eukaryota; kingdom Metazoa; phylum Arthropoda; class Insecta; order Coleoptera; family Cerambycidae; genus Rhamnusium; species Rhamnusium bicolor. The sequence goes on along the minus strand of JANEYF010004818.1, from coordinate 141,510 downwards.
ATAGAGATGATTAGCTTTATTTTGATATGCCATACTATGACCTTTTGTGAATATTTAGAAAAATTACAATTGCAACAATTTTTAACAAATTCTCTTATATACCTAATTACAACCATCTAAACCACATACCAGAGATTATTTTAATAACTAATGAACAAATCAACACCATATTTGCATGTCTAAATACATTTAAAACATTATTTTACTTTGCCTTTCGTTTTAGGACTTCGTTAAACCTCATTGGCTGGAAACTTTTCAAATACAACAAATTACTTAAAACTAACTGACTGGAAACAATCAATAGATGCTATTCTTCTGACATAGCTATAAAAAGTTCAACAAATGGTTTTTATTTTAGAAAAACCTTCATATTTGTCAAAGTTATGTACCTCCTTGGACATAATTTACACATACACCTTTTAAATGTCTTTACATTTTGATGCTATATCGTTGTACTAGCTCACAAGGTGAGTCTCTTTCACTTTTGTAAAGTTTTAAAGTTAGACGATGCACTTACTTCGTAGAAATGATTGAAAACTCAGATATCGTAGAGTTTACGCTACCCAAATTATGAAAGTAGTTTATAGCACTTTTTTTCCAGTGTTCATGATTGCTATCATACTTGTAGCTATTCTATGACTAACTTTATTATATTTGTCTTTAACAAAGTTCATAATTTTAATTAATAACAATAAAATTTTATTTTTTTCCAGGTTATCCAAAGGTTTTGGTACCTAAAATCAATAATGTTCTGGCTCTGGTTGCCATGCTATACACAATAGTCCTTCTGATACTTATTCTATATAGAAACAATGTTTTATACCATAACATAATAACATACAGTTCATTTACCACACGGGAGGTGTTTATATCAAGCGTTTAACAACATTTATTACAAATTTTACCTATTTGATATGCATAAAGTTAACGTAAGTGTCTCTCATTGAAACTGGGCTCTCATACCGCTCAAAATTATCATTTTAATTTAAATTATAGAGTCTTTCTTTGCTTTAGTATTGGCAAAATATCCCTATTACTTTCTTTTTTATTATTATAAACATAATTTTATTCTTATGTACTCTGTATATTATACAGGGTGTGGTTTGGTCATCGTATTACCCCCACTTAACTAATATAAAATTTTGAATTCATGAAAAATTTTCTGTTAGTTTACAAAAATTGCGGTGACTGAACCACAATCATATTTATTTTATTTAATCCACATGATTCTGTTTGAAAAGGATATAACAGTTCAACATGAAACTTTCCTCTTATAATATCATTCTCACAGTTTTTTAATTCGTAAGTATTTTTATTTAAAACAGTTTTAATTACATAGGGACCCTCATATGGTGTTTGTAATTTGGCACATACATTATTCTTATAATCCGATACTTTTAAACGTTTGACAATTTCTTTATCTCCTACTTTAAATTTAACCCTCTTTTTTAATCTTGTAGCCTAAATATTTTAATGTTCTAAAAATTTGATTTAATTTTTTTCTGTTTCAGGATATATACGAAAATCATCGATATAATGAATACAAAACTATCGTACTTGTCTACAATATCCGATTGTAAACCAAATGGTTCAACTTTAAATTGAAGAATATGTCCATCAATGGAATTTAAATTTCTTGCATCTAAACATAAACGTATCGTTTCGTCTTTCTTTTTGACAACGACTATAGGATTAATGTAATTAGTTTTAGCTGATTCTATTATGTTAGCATTTATCATATTAGTTAGTTTTTTTGTACCTTTTCTTTATATTTAAATGGAATAGGATAAGTTTTACTTTTAAAAGGTTTGCTTTCATCTACTTCTAGTTTATGCATATAACCATTAGCTACTCTTGGCTCAAAATTAATTAATGAAATATGTTTTTGTAACAGATTTTGTACTATTTTATCATACTGGGCTTGACAATTTAATATTATTTCTTTGGGCTTATTAAAACTTGTATTTAAGACATACGTGTTTATTACCACTGTATGCTTACCGCAATTCACATTCACACTATTGGCTTTTTCGCCATTTAATTCATCATTTTTATCATCATTGGCGCGTTTGCCATTTACCTCATTATTAATTACCGCAATATTATTTTCAGCTCGTTTGCTGCTCACATTATTCATATTAAATATGGGTATTTTTTCACCCTCAACCATTAATATTTTATCACCCAAGTCTATTTTTGCCCTTAACTCTGTTAAAATGTCTTCACCTAGTATTACATCATAATTCATATCTGAAATAATCACAAAATCATTTTTAAATGTTTGATTTTTAATCTCAAAAGTAGTATTTAATATTTTATTACATTCCGCAAACTTTTTGCCATTAGCATTAACCAATTTAATCTTAGATATCCTTATACATTTATTATTTTTATTCAATTGTGTATTATACACCTTTTCATCCAATAAACTTATTTCAGAACCCGTATCAATTAGTGCATTTAATTTAATATTATTTATTTTAATTTGAATTACAGGTAATTGACTAACTTTTACATTTTGTGAAATTAGACCATTCTCGTTTCCTATAAACTCACGCATATGTTCGTACCTAGTATCTATGTTTAAAATTTCCTTAACTAAAAATCCTGATTTCCCGTCCTAGTATGTATTTGTGCAGTCGTTTCAATCGTATCAAAATTAGCTTGCGAATATTCATTTTCCCGTTTATCCTTCTTTATATTTGTTTGTATTTGCCACTTGAGCATAAGTCCGTTCATCTGTCCGCGTATTTTCATAGGAATTTCTCCTATCCCCCCATCTAACTTGCTTTCTTTCATTTCTTTGATTCGCTTCATTTGTCCTTGACCTATAATTTTCCTGTCTTTTAAACTCATTACCCCCACTATAGCTTCGCATGTCCCTATTCTCATTATCTGTTTTATAATATTTATCTTTGTCCCTTTTCTCATAAAAATCCCTGTTATTTTTACCTCTATTTTGATAGACCTCATTTCCATTATTATAATTATTTCTATTGTTAGAAAAATTATTTCTACATTGATAGTTGTAATTTTGCCCCGATTGATTATTATTTGTATTAAAATTTTGCCTATGATCATCTATTTCACGTAGATATTCTATTAGTTCATCTAAATTTCCTATTCTTTGCGTAATTATAACATTGTATATGTCACTAGTAAAATGTCTTGCTAAATAACGTACCATTTCCCCTTCTGAAAATTTAGGTTCTAAATGCCTAACATTATAAATTTTTCTCATAACATATTGCTCCCTACTTATACCACCTTTTTCATTATATTTACCGTTGAACAAATTTTGTCTTACCTTTTGCTGAGTGTACTCACTCCAATATTGTTTTAACAGTAAAACTTCAAACTCATCGATTGTTTGAAACTTACTTTCGACCAATTGGAACCAATAATCCGCCTCACCTTTAATCATGTTTTGTATGTGCATTTTTAAATCAGCTTTGGGATGTAATGTACCCATGTGCTGTCTTAACCTGGTCATAAAAACTTTAGGATGTATCCTATTGTCCCCGTAAAAATAAATTTCCGTTTTACCGGTTGCATATAGTCCTTGTCCTTGTGGAATCACCCTTGTATTCTCTTCTAATAGCCACGTATTCTCTAACATCTTTCTATCCAGTTCTTTTAATTTCGCGTCATATATTTCCCCATGCTTTTTCAAAGTTTTCCCCATTTCGCACATTCCTCCATCAACTATTTCCTCAACATTACTCCTAATTTTTGCTCTCAACTCTTCTGTACTTTCCAAGATTTTAGTGTCTATTTCTTCCCCAGTAATTTTTCTCATGTTTTCCCATTTGTATTCTAACTTTTCCATTTTCTTTTTCAACTCGTGGTTGTTTTCTTCTATCTTCTTAAATTTTTCTTCCATTGTCTTCCCCAAATTCTCTTCCAACTGGATCATGTTCATGTTAATATTTCCGATGTTTTCTTCCAGTTGAGATTTGTTTAGATTCATTTGTGTGTTCAACTTCTCCAGTTGTTCTCCTATGTCTGTGTTGTTCTGGGCCATTTGTATACTATTCTGGGACATTTGTGTGTTTATTCCTACTACCATCTCCATTAGTCTCTGGAGCATTGAGTCATTTTCTGCCCTGTCGCCACTTTGTTGGGTTGATGTACCAGCAACTTGATTTGTGTCCTCCATTTCTTTACCAGATCTTAATTTCATAAATAAAACAAATGCCTGTGATTGTCACTGTTTGGGAAATAATACAAAAAAAAAATGTACACAAAATACAGAATTATAGAATTATGTTTCGAAATTGCGCTGTTATTTAAAAATTTAAAATTTTGCCAGATACTAAATACAAATACTGTTTTCGGCGTTTCGCCAATCGCCCCACGTTGCTGCGACAATTTTTATATATATTTTATGTGATATTTTATTTTTAATAAAAAGTTGTTTGTTTTTATTTTATTATTTTGAGACTCTTTATTATTTTTACCTCTCCTCTCAGGGTTCGGGCAGGTTCCTGGCGATCAAATTTCAAATAAAACACACCTTCACAGATTACAAACAAAAGAATTTATTTTCAAAATTTCCGATATGGTTTAGAAAACGTAAATGTCTTAAAATTAAAATGAAATGGCCTTTATTTATGATCAGATCTGTTATTATTATAGCTGCTATTAAGTCGTCGAGTACCTAGGATTTATTGTGGTTGTACTTACGGCGATTTCTTGTACTTCACGTTATCGCAATCTCTGTCGAATTACGCTTCTGCTTATTGTTGCTCAGTGCTTTTCGATCCTTCCTCCGTGGCAAATTTCTGGTTCATCAAACTTCAGTAACAATGGCTGCACGGTTCACTGGATTTGTACTTTCGTAGCACGACACTATATTTATTTAATAATCAGCAAACTTTTATTTAAGGTACGTATTTACCTTTACTAATTTACTCAAATCACATTTACTATTCTATACAAAACTTCTTGGTTATTGCAACTAGAAATTTCTCTTCTATTCCACTAGGAATTATTTTATGATATTCATAAAATTTAATTTTTGTTGTTTTAGGTTTAGAAACCCTGTTTTAATAATTTGGAGCTTGAGTATGGACTTCCTTTGAAAATATAAATTTACAATTTTTAGGTTAGGAAACTTCTTATAAAATTTCAATGCTCTTCCTTTCAGCTTTCTATCCATACTAATTCTTAAATATGGGCTTTTTATTGGCCTAATCTGACGTTTCTCCAAAAATCATGACACTTGATTTTTGAACTTTTAAATATGAAAATTTAATTTTCTTTTTATTTCTTTATTATACCTAATGGCTCTAATTTTATTATTGAATAAAGATATAGAGATGATTAGCTTTATTTTGATATGCCATACTATGACCTTTTGTGAATATTTAGAAAAATTACAATTGCAACAATTTTTAACAAATTCTCTTATATACCTAATTACAACCATCTAAACCACATACCAGAGATTATTTTAATAACTAATGAACAAATCAACACCATATTTGCATGTCTAAATACATTTAAAACATTATTTTACTTTGCCTTTCGTTTTAGGACTTCGTTAAACCTCATTGGCTGGAAACATTTCAAATACAACAAATTACTTAAAACTAACTGACTGGAAACAATCAATAGATGCTATTCTTCTGACATAGCTATAAAAAGTTCAACAAATGGTTTTTATTTTAGAAAAACCTTCATATTTGTCAAAGTTATGTACCTCCTTGGACATAATTTACACATACACCTTTTAAATGTCTTTACATTTTGATGCTATATCGTTGTACTAGCTCACAAGGTGAGTCTCTTTCACTTTTGTAAAGTTTTAAAGTTAGACGATGCACTTACTTCGTAGAAATGATTGAAAACTCAGATATCGTAGAGTTTACGCTACCCAAATTATGAAAGTAGTTTATAGCACTTTTTTTCCAGTGTTCATGATTGCTATCATACTTGTAGCTATTCTATGACTAACTTTATTATATTTGTCTTTAACAAAGTTCATAATTTTAATTAATAACAATAAAATTTTATTTTTTTTCCAGGTTATCCAAAGGTTTTGGTACCTAAAATCAATAATGTTCTGGCTCTGGTTGCCATGCTATAAACAATAGTCCTTCTGATACTTATTCTATATAGAAACAATGTTTTATACCATAACATAATAACATACAGTTCATTTACCACACGGGAGGTGTTTATATCAAGCGTTTAACAACATTTATTACAAATTTTACCTATTTGATATGCATAAAGTTAACGTAAGTGTCTCTCATTGAAACTGGGCTCTCATACCGCTCAAAATTATCATTTTAATTTAAATTATAGAGTCTTTCTTTGCTTTAGTATTGGCAAAATATCCCTATTACTTTCTTTTTATTATTATAAACATAATTTTATTCTTATGTACTCTGTATATTATACAGGGTGTGGTTTGGTCATCGTAATATATATATAAAAAAAAAAAAATTATATAATATTATATATATATATATATATAAAAAAATATATATAAAAATATAAATAATAACATCTCTATTTTTATTATCATCAACCAACAGGGGGGCCGGCCCCGCCCTATAAAAAAATATTATTGTGGGGGGTAATTTTTTAATAAAGAAAAAAAATCCCAAAAAATTTTAAAGCCCCAAAAAAGGGGGGGAAAAAAATAGAAATTTTGAATTTATACAAATTTTTGATATATTTTTAAATGTACCACACCTCCAAATATTAAGTGGTAGAAACGCCTCTTTTATATAAGTTTTTACACACAAGTGTTCGCTTACGCCTCCAACAGTATTGCCAAATCGACATTAATGGGAAAACAATTTTTAAGCGAAGTGGGAGGTGAGTTTGTCCATAGTGGGAGGTTAGTTCACCCGTGATATATTAATATTGAACACACTTAGTTTCTGTTTCACTGTGTAGCGCGTATGGTCATACGCAATGGATAGGTGAGTATAATATTTTTTCGGAATTTAATAAATTAATTTGGAAATGTTATTTACAGACCTTGTAGATCAAAATTAATGGTGCAGTTAGCACAAGGAGTACCGCCTGTAAATGAAACTGAGGCTGAAGTGGGTATGTATATCTTCGATATTATGAAAATAGCATATTATATCAAAATAATGATTGTTTTGCCATGAACCTTTAAAATTTGTATTTCAACATAAGAATATTAATTTGTATTCTTCGTCAAATTTTATCCACTTCGTATAAAAATAGACTTACTGATAACCAGTAATTTCATAAAATTCATATCTATATGTTACATCTACTTGTTTTAGTCTTCATGTTTAAGGCCCGTTGCAAAAAAAAACACAATCATTATAATAGCTATTTAATTTAATCAAATAGACCCCCATATTACAATCAAACAACATTTTTTTGAAATTATCGCGGAAAACTTATTTACAGAGATCCCTTACATTTAAGTGCGGTGTTATACTATTCTGTTTTGCGGGTGCTGCTAAACGGGTGCTGTTTGGAAGCACGATATAAACGAAATGTTTTAAATAAGCGCTGTCACATTTGTGCCGCAGAATCGCACTAGCAAGATGTCGTTGTTGCGTGCTACCGCCTAAGTGCGGTGTTATACTATCCCGTTTGCGGGTCCCGCGAAACAGGAACCGTTTGGCGGGTTAAACTTTTTTGCATATTTTAATCAAAATTTGTCGAGAAGACGTATAGAGGAAATTTTTGATCACGTGTAGTTGGGCAATAAGTAATATAGGAATTGCAAATTGCAATTATTGTAAATAATTGATAATAAAAAAAGAATCTCGATGAGACTAATAAAACACGAGTGCCTTTCATAAGCAATTTGCATAATTCTTTTATAATTAACGCATATTTGCAATTCAAGAATGTAGTATGGGCCATAAGACTATATGATACAATAGACTTATTTTTATTATTGATTTATCATATTCTTAATAAAAGCAAACTTTTTGACATGCGCCTTTTATCAAAGAATTCAAATAATTGACTGACATCTTTCTGTTTGACGAAACTAATAATTTTGCGTAAGTTTATTACTATCGATTGTTGCACAACTTTTGTAGTGCTAAGAAAATTTTAAAAATATATCCATGTATGATTTTTGAAATACTTTTTTGTTTACATATAAAATCGCCGTATAAACCTATTAATGTATAGGGCAAATACAGAAGTAGTATTTTTTTGAAATGTATATCAATTCATTTTTGACTTCGTTATAAAATTCTGGACATAATTTATATAACATATCACATACGGTTATGTGATATGTTATATAAATTATGTTCAGAATTTTACAAAGAATTTAAAAATCGATTTATATACAAGGCGTTTCATTTAAAAAAATACTACTTCTTGATCTCCCCTGTATATTAATAGGTTTATACAGCGATTTCATACGTGAACAAAAAGTATTTCAAACACCATACATGAATATAATAACTTTTTGGTTGAGAGGCAAGCACACTTGACCCATTCGATTCCCGGCCGAGGCACTGAGATTTTTCTCTGGAGAAACTAATCCCAGTATACTCGGATGTGTGTCCGTTGTATCTCTATGTATAGCCCCCTCTTGCACAAGGCACTTCCAGAGCCATCAGGGACAAAGGGGTCTTATTGCTAGTGTTGTGTGATATATTTTCTGCAAATTTTTATCAGTAAAAATACAGAAGATAAGGGGGTGGACATTATATGGGATCACCCTGAGTGCATAAGTATCGTAAAAAAATTGATGATTCTGAATTTTCATTGGCAAAACTTTTAAATTTGACGAGTAGTGGAATATATCTATGTTATTCAGAATTACTTAATTTTAAAGGTAAAACTTTTAGGCGTGTATTTATGAATTTAATTTTTTAATTACGGCTCTCTTTCTGAGGTGCAGCGTTTTAAAGTAGGGGCAAATGAAGTATCTTTTTTAAAGATACTTCAAATACTAACTTTAACAACTAAATAAAATTTAGCAAGTGGTATGTATTATTAAATTTCTACTTCTTAGTGTATTTTCGTTTCGCAATTTTCAATCAGCTCGGTACTTTCCGGCAATAACTTTCTATTTTTCCTTTTCTTTTCTTTTCTTTTGTATCTGAGGTTGGTGATTTATGGAACACATGTTTCATGGTCCAACACAAAGCACTGCTACAGAAAAATGTTTCTGGTTTTTGAGTCCGAAAGGGCTCTTTTTCCTAATTTAAAAATAATTTTTGGACCATTGTTCTTGAAGTTAATAATACACCTGTAAATTGTTTTAAAAACTATGTATATGCGGCATATGAGGCAGGTAAAGTATTTTTAAATGCCGCAAATATTTATTAACGTAGCCATGACTTTGACATTAAACAGAAATTGTTTGTTACTGTCATGCTTTTCACTTCTGACACAGCTCCACAATAAAAGTTTTCTCACGGATTATTTATAAAAAATAATAGAAGATATTCATAAGTTATAATATCTCCATTTTTTTAAATTATAAATTTTTACGGTTGGCGATATAATTTTGTATGCACCATGTCAGTAAAGTGTCTTTATCGAACTCATCTGTTACTCACCTCGCTCGCTTCGCTCGCTCGACTCATAATCTCAGACTCGTTCGATAAAGACTCACTTTACTGACTTGGTACATAAATAACTATTATCGCCATCCGTCAGTAAAGCCATACATTACCATATCGATTTTTGGAAGTAAACAAATACTTTATTTTACTATAAAATACATGCGGCAGGTAAAGTATTTTTACCTGCCGTAAATATTTATTAACGTAGCCATGACTTTGACATTAAACAGAAATCATTTGTCACTGTCAGGCTTCTGACGGCTGTCACAGCTCCACAATTAATTTTTATAATACGTCAGGATGTACGTTCTCCGTTTAATATAACAAACAATAAGTAGATTTGTTTTGTTTTTGCTGTTTTGTCATAATAAAATGTGATGTTATAATATCTCAATTTTTTTAATTATAAATTTTTACGGTTGGCGATAAAATTTTATGCACCATGTCAGTAAAGTGTTTTTATCGAACTCACCTGTTACACGCCTCGCTCGCCTCGCTCGCTGGACTCATAATCTCAGACTCGTTCGATAAAGATTCACTTTACTGACTTGGTACATAAATAACTATTATAACTTACCAACCTCAAAAAATAAAACAAAAACATGAGAAAAAATAAAAAACTGTTCCAAAGTACCGCCTCTTAGTAAAAATACAAAAATCCGTCAAGAAGTATATATTTATTAAAAGAACATACCATTTGCTAATTTTGATTTAGTCGCTAAAATAATATTTCCATTACCTATCTATAAAAAGATATTATGATTAACCCTAATCTGAGGCTGCATCTCAAAGAGGAGATCTTAATTAAAACTGTTCATGCATTGTATTTTTCCTGTTTATGACATAAAGAAATATGCCATTCAAATCTTTATTATTAAAATGGACTAACCCTGTATATCTTTAAATACGATTATGTGTAGATAATGAATACGAAAGTAGTTCTCCCCCATCACTGGATGTATCATTTGATATTTACTCTGATGATTCAGTTAAGGATCCATCTTATTCTCCATCAGAAACAAGAAAAATGAAAATTTCTGACATACGTGATGGATATGACAGTAGCCCTCTGTCAGTACCGGAGTATAATTCTGATGAATATTTAAATCAGAATTCCCCATGTTCTACAGAAATAATAAAGGTAGGATGTATATAACATTTACAATATTTCCTTATATACCTCAACAGCTTTAAAATATTTTGAAATTATTCATTACTATTATTTATTGTAAAAAGTAGGGATACTTTTAATGAAATTTTGATTTGGACTACAGGCGTGCTAATTTTGTCACAAAAACGCTAATATATTTTTGTGTTTTTAAATTATTATTTTGTACCAGGAGTTAATATTTTTAGAGCAAATCAAGCTTTCGTAGTTAATGAGCAGTCCGTACTAATAAAGTGTACTGTAAAAATTTTATGTAAATTTAAATACATTAGTTGATATAAAAAAAAAACATTTTTTTCAGGAAACACCAGCAGGAAATAAAGAATCACATAAAATAAATATAATAAGTAATGTAAAATTGCAGGACATAACAGCAACAGTAGCAGGAAATAAAGAATCGCATAAAATAAATATAACAAGTGATGTAAATTTACATGACATATCTCATGGTTCTATTATTGTAAGTTGGAATTTTTACTTTCTGTTTTCTATTGTACGAAGTATTTTAATTTTTTTAGCCACTTGGTATTAGAAAACAGAAGAAGAAAAAAACAATTTGCAAATTTTGTCAATCACAGGTAACAAATTTTGAACGTCATTTATAGAGAAATCACACTGACTGTAGAGAAGTGCAGGATTTGTTATCATATCCTAAAAAAACACTCAGAAAGAAAAAATTATTGGTATAATTAGAAATACTGGACACTTTGCAGAATATTTAAATGGTAATATGCTGCCTAAATATGACTAAAAATAAAGAATATTACCCATGTTCTCGATGTAAAGCAGTGTTAACAAAAAAGTACTTGTCATGTCACCGAAAAACATGTATTCTTAAAGATAATACAGATAATAACATAAATCAGGCATCAGCTTCACAAACCCTAATTACTTGTTCATTGGATCAGAATAATACATTACACAAATTAAGAGTAAAAGAGCAAGTTTTCACAAAAATGAGAGCGGATAAAATATCGCTAACTGCAAAAACAGATAATTTAATAATTAATTTTGGTGAAAATTATTTAAAAAAACACAAAAGAGAACAACTAACGACTGTGTTCAAACAAAATGAAAGAATTAGCACGATTCTTAATAGAGTTTAGAAAAATTACGAATAATTCCCGATACAATTTACAAGATATATTTAAACCTAAATTATTTGATATGGCTATCGAATGTGCTAAAAGGATTGGAGGATATGATATAGAAAAAAAAACGTATCGATCACTAAGTTTATCTGCTCACATTGGGACATCCTTAAAACAAGTTTGTGATAATTTTATCCGACTTATTTTGAAAGAAGATCAATCAGTAATATTCACCGACAAAGAAGAGACTTTAAAAGATGTAAAACGGTTTAAAGAACTAATTCAAACTCAGTGGACTACTGAGATAAGTAGTTTAGCTTTTAAGGATCTACATGAAAAACAGTGGGAAAAGCCAGTTATGTTACCCTTAACTCGTGACAACAAAATTCAAAGAATATGTTACTAATGTAGCAGTTACTAATCTTGAAATAGATCTCAATAATAAAAAGGAATTTAAAAATTTAGTTCAGGCTTCTTTAACTTTAACTATACTATTTAACAGAAAACGAATTGGTGATGTCCAGTATACTAAACTTAAGACGTACACTGAGAATATAAATTCAGTTAATCAAGAAGAATGTGTAAAAGCTTTGTCCGAGTCAGAAAAAAATTCTAACAAAACATTATAAACGAATTGTAACAGGAGGAAAATGTAGCAAACTAGTTGCTATTTTAATCCCCTTAAATTTGCAATCCTATATCGATTTTTTTTATAAAAATTCGATCCGAAACCAATATAGTTCCCCAAAATAATCCTTACCTATTTGGATGCCCTGGAAGGGTTAAGTAGACAAGAGGAGATATTGTAATACGTAAATTTGCCGAAAATGCTAATTTAGAATTCCCCGATCAAATTTCATCTAATAAATTAAGGAAACAAATCGCCACTGTCATGCAAATCATTAACCTTAATAAAGAAGAAACTGAACAATTTGCACAATTCATGGGGCATACCGAGAAAATGCATAATGACTTTTACAAGTAAGATTTTTTAAATGTTATTGTTGCTTCTACCACTTATTTGCGATTATAATTTTAATGCACCTCTATATCTATAAAAAACACGAAGCAGTGAAATTTAATTGTCACATTATTTTAAAATGCACTTCATAGGTCAACTTGACATTAACTTCAAAATTAATTGAACATGTTATACTTATATATAAAATAGTTAATACTGATTTTATTCGGCATTAAAATTACATGTGTAAAAAATTGTATGTGCAGCTCTTAAGTAACGTGCGTTTTCAGTTCTCGTATGATTGTTACATAAGTAACTATTGTCTGTGACTAAGAATGTATCCAATATCTATGTGTTTCCTCAAGGATAATATGCCATTATGCACTGCAGTGAATAATGGTATCATTATTTACTGGCGCTGAAATTCGTTATTTTAATAAAAAAAACAAAACTTTCTACGACGACCTATCCACGAACATTTTATAAAAATTTCATCGAATAGTCCATGACATGTCAGTCAAGATGCGAAATTGTTATTTGATATGAAATGTCAAAATGAAGTTGTAAAAGATTTTTTCATAAAACCAAATCAAAAATTGTTATTATTTAATAGTCGCGGACAAAGTGTATTTTACTCGCATGTAATGGTTATTATTCACTAGGGTGATTTAAAACACGTTGTAAACTTCACCCTCGTGAACAATAACCATCATTTACATGCTTGTTGAGTGATATACCAAAATTAATACTTGAACTATTAAAAAATAGGTTACCCCAAGACGTTTACCAAACTGCCAAAATTTTAAAACTCTTATTACTCATGGAGAGAGGGGTAAATACATACCAAGGAAAAACACTTAAAGAAATAGACATTAACCCCGAACAAGAAACTGCAGAAGAAGAAACAGACATTGACGATTTTATTCCAGATGACAGACCACTACTTGCACTATCCAATATTCAAGGTAAATGTTTATTTCTAAATTCTTTTTTGAAAGTTAGATACAATGAATAAACGTGCTGTAAATGATAAAGATTTATTTCAATCCAAAATCATCCTAAGTATTACAAATAATTATAAATAGTGTACGACATATTTATATGGCGCAGTCGAAATAACGAGAAATAAAAGTTGAAAAACAAATTAAAAGGGTGAAATAATCTAGAAATAAGAAAAATTAAAAAAAGAGAGGTTAGAAATTAAGGGAAGAATTAAAGTGAGAAAATGGGTGATAATAGAGGAATTAGTCCATTAAGAACAAGTGGGAATGTGTCACAAAACTGGACTATGTGGAGAAGCAGATTTGAAAATTACTTAACAGCAACAGAGGTAAATAAAAAATCAGAAGCTGTACAATGTGCTCAATTGCTGCATTACATTGGTAAAGAAGGTTTCAAAATTTTTAAAACATTTGAATTTACTAATGAAGAAAAGGACAAGTTAAATTGTTTATTGAGAAAGTTTGAGGCTCATTTTCTACCAAAGAAAACTTATCATATGAGAGATATTTATTTTTTATGAAGCGTCAGCAGGTAGGGCAAACACTTGATGAATTTATAGTGGATCTAACAGAGCAGTCACAGAAATGTAAGTTTGGAGAATTGCAGAGCAGTTTAATTAAATGCATGATTATCTGTGGTGTCGTAAACAATGAAATGAGAGAGAAATTACTCCAAAATGATGCATTAACTCTAGAACAAGCTATAGAGCAGTGCAAGATAATTGAAAAAGCTAAAGAACGGAGTAAGGAAATGGAAAACTCAGGTGAAACTTCAGATACAATAAATTATATTAAGCATCAAGGAAAAAAGAAAGTGAAAAATACAGGCAGGAATGAAAAAATTATAAGAAACTGCAGTAGGTGTATGAAAACCCATGAAATAAATAAGTGTCCAGCATACGGCAAGAAGTGTAACATGTGCAATAAAATAAATCACTTTGCTATTGCATGTAAAGCAAAAAGTATCAATGAAGTGAGTGGTCCGAGTAATGCTAATGTGGATTCAGTGGCTACCAGTAATAATAATGATCCTTATTTGTTTATTGGATCAGTTGAAAACAATTTAAATACCAAAGTTTGGTACACTGAACTAGAAATTAATAAAATTAATTTAAAATTAAAAGTTGACACAGGGGCCATGTGTAATATACTTTCAATAGTACATTTAAAACAGATAAATTTGCCTAACGTAAGAATTAAATATACAAATGTAAGTCTGAAATCATATACAGGGGATAGTTTAAAAGTCATAGGTATGGCTACGTTAAATTGTAAGAAAAACAAAAAAAATTATTTAATAGATTTTTATATTGTAAAATCTGACACACCAGCTATTATAGGGTTGTCATCATGTATTCAGTTAAATATAGTGCAAAAAGTTGATAATATTTATGATACAAATAATTATTCTAATTTAGTTCAAGAATTTAAAGATGTTTTTTCTGGTATAGGAAAATTGTCTAAACCATACCATATTATATTAAAAGAAAATGCTAAACCAGTGATTCACCCAACCCGTAGAGTTGCATTAGCATTATTACCTAAATTAAAGGAATGTCTTTATGAATTGGAAAAACAAAAAATTATTGAAAAAATCAAAGGAGCTACTGATTGGGTGAATGCTTTAGTTTTAACAAGAAAACCAGATGGAAGCTTAAGAATCTGTCTAGATCCAAAAGATCTAAATGAGAATATTAAAAGAGAATACTGTTTAATTCCCACAGTTGAAGAAATTACAGCGAAATTATCAGACGCTAAAGTTTTTAGTACTTTGGATGCAACTTGTGGTTTTTATCAAATATTACTTGATGAAGAAAGTGCTAATTTATGCGTTTTTGGTACTCCTTATGGACAATACAGATTCTTAAGACTCCCATATGGAATTAAATGTGCACCTGAAGTATTTCAAGAAAGATTTAAAAATATTTTTAAAAACTGTGAAGGTACAGATGTATACATAGATGATATAATAATATGGGGACGTGACCAAACTGAACATGATTTAAGGTTGAAAAAAGTTTTGGAAACAGCTAAAATTAACAATGTAAAATTCAACATAAATAAGTGTCAGTTTGGAAAGTCAAAAATTAAATATAGGGGTCACATTATATCAGGTGAAGGTGTTTCCCCTGATGAAAGCAAAATTGCAGCCATAAAGAATTTAACTAAACCAACAAGTAAAGAAGACATACAGAGAGTACTAGGAATATTAACGTATGTAAGTAAGTTTATCCCAAATTTTTCATGTGAAACTTCTCCTTTGAGAGGTCTTTTAAAAAAAAGATGTGCTCTTTACATGGGGTCCAAATCAAGATAAAGCTTTTGAGAACTTAAAAAATATTTTGTCAAAAAGCCCAGTACTTCAGTATTTTGACATAAATGAGAAAACTGTTATATCTGTTGACAGTTCCAAAGATGGTGTTGGGGCTGTGTTACTACAAAAAAATTTACCATGCGCATATGCTTCTAAGGCACTTAGTGAGACTCAGAAACAGTATGCACAAATTGAGAAAGAAATGGCAGCAATTTGTTTTGGATTAACCAAGTTTCATGAATATGTGTTTGGAAAGAGAGTGACAATAGAAACTGATCATCAGCCACTTATATCTATTGTTACGCCACTGGACTGTGTAGACTGGTTAGATGAGACTGGAATTGTACGCTAACGGCCGGGAATATTCTGGACTGGTCTAGATCGTGTGGATGGATGTATAAATAAGACACACGGTGGGCCGAGTCTCAATCTTAAGTTGAACGTGAGCGAGTAAAGAAGAAATAAGAAAGAGACTTACAAGTGTTCAAGTGTAATTATAGTTGACAGTAATTAGTCTATTGTTATTAATTGTTAATTAGTCAAATAAAGTAGTGAGTAAGTGTTACCTGGACTTTCAATCAACGAATCTACGAGTATAGGTGTTTGTGTGGATAGCAAACACGTAACAATTTGGTGTCGGAAGTGGATTGGAAGAGAAATTTCTGGAATATTCGAAAAGGTTCTACAGTGTTCTTCTCAGAAATTAGTGGTAACACGGAGAATTAAGCTACTGGACAGTGTTTGGAGGACTATTACTGGACTGAATAGTGACTTTAAAGTGGATTTTCGAGAAGTTCTAGAACATTCGATTTAGAAATAGTTGCAAATACGCGAGTGCCACTAGTAAGAACGTGTTGTAGAGTGAGAAAAAGGACTACTAGTGCAATTTCGGGAAAATTCTAGAACATTCTATTTGGAAACTACAGGAGATACGTGAATTGTGTCGACGGGAACGTGTTGTAGACTTAAAAACAAGACTATAAATGACTTTTAGTGACAATTCTAGAACATTCGATTTGGAAACCACAGAAGATACGTAGACTGTGTTAACGGAAACGTGTTATAGACTCAAAACAAGACTTATTAGTGATATTTCGTGAAAATTCTCGACATTCCATTGGACAATTAGTGGAGATAAGTGAATTTTGTCAATACAAAAGAAGTATAGACTCTAAATAAGACTTTCTAGTGCTGTTTCGAGATTTTTCTGGAACATTCCATTATTAAAATAGACGTGATATCAACATTTTACGGATTTTATAGTGTAATAAATTTTATTTTGAACTGATTTACGTGTCGTGAGTTAATGCCAACAACAAGAAGCATGGCGGAGAAACAAACACAAGACTTACTTGCAGCATTGGTGCAACAAATGCAAGAACAAAGGAAGATTATGGAAGATCAAGAGAGAAAACGGCGGGAAGAAAAAGAAGACGACAAAAATGATCGAAGGCCTGGAAATAAGACGACAAGAAGAAAAAGAAGAACAAGAGAGAAGACGATAGGAAGAAAAAGAAGATCAAGAGAGAAGACGGCAGGAAGAAAAAGAAGAACAAGAGAGAAAACGCCAGGAAGAAAAAGGAGACTTGATAAAAATGATCGAAGGCCTGGAAATAAGACGACAGGAAGAATTAAGACAAATTATGGAGGGACAACATCAAGTCATGCTCTCGGTCACTGAACAGTTGAAGGAAGATGTACAGGCCGAAGTCATGAAAGTTAAAGAAGAAGTCAGTGAATTTCGAGGAAAGTTTGAAGGAGAAATAACTGAAGTTAAGAAAGAAGTAGCCCGACTTAAACAACAGTTAAGAGAGAAGGGTGGCCAGTTAGTACTATCGTCTGGTACTAGGTTACAACCACCTTCCTTCGACGGTCAAAGTTCATGGTCAACATATAAGAGACAATTTGAGGCAGCTGCACGTTCAAATAACTGGAACGATGAGGAAAAAGCAACAGCATTGGTATTAGCACTAAGGGGCCAAGCATTAGACCTGCTCCAAACAATTCCTGCCGCACAGCAACAAAACTTTACCATTTTAGAGGCAGCGTTAGAACTAAGATATGGCAACCAACATCTCGCCCAAGTATATCAGGCTCAGCTCAAATCATGCAGACAACGAGGTGGAGAAAGTCTCCAGGAGTTCGAAGCTGCGGTAGAAAGATTAGCCCATCTAGCCTATCCTGATGCACCAATGGAATTTCAACAACAGTTAGCAGTTGGTACATTTATTGATGGAGTAAGGGACCAGGAAGTTAGGCGAATTCTTAAGTTGGCTAGGCATAAGCTTAGTAGTGAGGCTTTAGTACATGCACTGGAGATTGAGGCTGCCTATAAGGATACCACACAATCAAATCAGAGAGTACGAGCTGTGAGTGTGGAGGAAGACAAGCCAGACAACACAACACAAAACCTAATATTTGTTCTACACAAGATGTTGACCCAACTACTGACAAAATCGAACTCCCAGCAGACAGAAAACCAACAACAAAGTAGTGGGAGGCCGAATGGAGGCATCCGTTGTTATATGTGTGGCAAATTGGGCCATATTAAGAGGAACTGTCATGAGCTCAACATTCAAGATCCGAGACAAACCCAACAGCAAAATAGTGGGAGAGAGAGTGGAGGACGCATGCGCTGTTATAAGTGTGGCAGAGTGGGCCATATTCAGAGTAACTGTCGTCAGCGCATCCCTGAGAGGGTCGCAGTAATGGAGAAGCCGCAGGAAAAGTGGCGAGCTGTTATACTTCGCGAAATATAGCAGATGACCTTTCCAAAAGACCGTGTCAGAAAGACTGCAAGCCTTGCCACCGTAAGGAAGAACAACAAAATGTACAAATAATGAAGACCGTTAAGATTGATGTTCCGGATTATTGGACAAAAGAGTCGTTAAGGGAAGCGCAGTTAAACGATAACGAGACTGGTCCTATTCTGAAATGGAAAGAAAGAGGGACCCGACCCGAATGGAAGGATATTTCAAATAAATCAGTGGGGCTGAAGGCTTTATGGGCACAATGGGACTCCCTTATCGTAGAGGATGGACTGCTGAAGAGAGCGTGGGAAAGTCCAGATGGGAGGAAAGTTACTTCGAAATTATTAATCCCCATGTGTCACGTAGCAGATGTACTTCAGCAAGTGCATAATGGAACGTTTGGCGGACATTTTGGCATCAACAAAACCCTGACAAAAGTAAGACAACGTGTCTACTGGGTAAACAGTCGTCAAGAAGTGGAGACTTGGTGCCGCCAATGTGAAGTTTGCGCGGCAAGAATGGGGCCACAAATAAAAAAATAAGCAATGTAACGCCAAGGCTTCATTTGAGCGAATTACCGTAGCAAGTGACCGTATGAAGGCTCGTTATGATCTTAAGGCTAATTCAGGAGGGTACCAGGTGGGAGAGTTGGTTTGGCTATATAACCCACAACGAAAGAAAGGCAGGTCCCCGAAACTTCACCACCCTTGGGAAGGACCTTACACTGTCGTCACCAGATTAAACGACGTATATAGAATTCAGCAAAATCCAAAATCTAAGATGAAGGTGGTGCATATAGAGAGACTAGCCAAGTATACAGGGAATAATGAATTGCCTGTTCGGGACGTTCAGGCTTAAGGAGGGGGCAGTGTTACGCCACTGGACTGTGTAGACTGGTTAGATGAGACTGGAATTGTACGCTAACGGCCGGGAATATTCTGGACTGGTCTAGATCGTGTGGATGGATGTATAAATAAGACACACGGTGGGCCGAGTCTCAATCTTAAGTTGAACGTGAGCGAGTAAAGAAGAAATAAGAAAGAGACTTACAAGTGTTCAAGTGTAATTATAGTTGACAGTAATTAGTCTATTGTTATTAATTGTTAATTAGTCAAATAAAGTAGTGAGTAAGTGTTACCTGGACTTTCAATCAACGAATCTACGAGTATAGGTGTTTGTGTGGATAGCAAACACGTAACACTATTGTAAAAAAAACCCTTGAACAAGTGTCCTCCTAGATTACAGAGAATGTTACTACAAATACAAAAATATGATATTGATTTAGTTTATAAACCAGGCAAACAGCTTGTAATTGCTGATGCGTTATCTAGAGCATTTATTCAAGGTGATAATAGTGATACCAGTTTGATAATGAAATTTAAGTGTGTTTAATTGTATGGGAATTAAATGTTACAGAGAATAAATTACGTGAAATTATAGAGGAAACTAATCAGGATGTAATTTTAAATGATTTAAAAAAATACCATTTTAGAAGGTTGGCCAAAAAATTATAAAAAAATAAAAAGAGTCAGTAAAGCCATTTGCTAAGTTTAAAGATGAGTTAACTGTAATAGATAATTTAATATTTAAAGGCAGTTGTTTGATTATTCCAAAATCATTACAAAAAGAAATTTTAAACAAAATTCATTATAACCATTTAGGTATAAAAAAATGTTTAGATTTAGCTAAACATTCTGTTTTTTGGCCTACTTTAACAAATGATATCAGACAAATAGTAGAATCTTGTTACAGTTGTCAAAAATATTCAAAATCACAATGTCCAGAGCCTTTAAAATCGCATGAAATTCCAATGCTGCCTTGGAACAAGGTAGGCTGTGATTTGTTTGAACTAAAAGGTGAAAAATTTGTATTGCTGATAGATTATTATTCTAAATTTATTGAAATAGAAAAAATTATTTCAGACATGACAAGTCAAAAAGTCATTACAATTTTAAAGAGTATGTTTGCGCGGCATGGTATTCCATTAACTTTAATAACAGATGGAGGTCCACAGTTTACATCAGATTTATTTAAAAAATTTGGTAAAGAGTGGGAATTTACTCATATACGTACCTCGCCTACTTATGCTAAATCAAATGGTATGGCTGAACGCAATGTTCAGACTGCAAAAAAATATTTTCAAAAAAGTTACAGAGGATAAAAAAGATATATACCTAGCCCTGTTACACTACAGAAATATGCCGGTAGTAGAAAATTTTTCACCTGCGCAGATGTTAATGAGTAGAAAATTACGATCCACAATTCCCATCAATAGTAATGAACTAATACCTAAATTAATTAATAAAACAGTTGATAATTATATTAATCATTCAAAGGTTCAACAACAAATATACTATAACAAAAAAGGTGTTAGAAAACTACCAGAGATTGAAAATAATAAAAAAGTAATGATCCAATTATCTCCAAAAAGTAATTGGATACCAGGAATTGTACTTCGTAAAATTAGAGATAGGACGTATGTAGTTAAAACAAATGATGGTTCTGAGTACATCAGAAATAGAGTTTTTATTAAAGTATTACCAATTATTAAGAGTGTACAACAGTCATGATTTGTTTGACACCTCCTCAAAATTGTCAAAAAGGGAGGAGGAGACAGAAATAAAATGTTATTTACAGCTAAGCAACTCGGATAGTGATGAAAGTGAAAGTGTTGTGGACAGTGAATGTAACCGTGAAGAAGAGACCTCGTTGGAAACAGAATCGAATGCTCCTACAGAAGAACAAGTTATAATTTATCCGCAGGCTACAAGAAGTGGACGGATTGTCAAACAGCCCGATAGGTTGAATTTATAAACTTGAATAAGGGAGATGTAAGATATAGATGACCCTGTATATACAATAAGGGTCATAGGTTGGCAACAGTGTTGTGGTAACACTGTCGGTATTGTAATGTAGGAAAAATGAATAAACGTGCTGTAAATGATAAAGATATATTTCAATCCAAAATCATCCTAAGTATTACAAATAATTATAAATAGTGTACGACATATTTATAGCTACAAACCTCAAAAAAATTTGGCAGAACTCCTTGGAATGATGAACAGGCGAAACTTGTAAAAAATCATTTCAACAAAAATATAGATTTGAAAAAACCTCCTAAAAAAGATGAATGTTTGGCATTAATAAATATATATCCAGATGTACTCCATAACAAAGACTGGGTACGAGTAAAAACTTTTATATTATAACGACCCCTTTTTTACATTTATTTCAAATTTAGTTTTATAAAAAAGCAAGCCAGTTATTTTAAAACTTACCCAGCTAGCAAGCAAGAGATCCTCCAAATTTATATATCCCAGGGATGAGCTTTAACCTTTCCACCAATTTAGCTTGGATTGCTTAAATGTATATTTATATATACAGGGTTTTAGTTGGGCACCACCAGTTTTTTATATTTCAAGAATAGGTAATGAATCACAAAAACTACATTAAACAAAATACATATCTATTCAATAAAAACTGGAAAAAATGAATACAAATTCAGTTACAAAACGGAATGCACAGTAATTAAAATGAATGTCCGACAAAAGGTCGGTATACAAAAAAAACAAGGCACAATACTAACTATAATGAAACTATAGGTTTAATCAAATACGGCAGTTAGCCAACAAGGTAACTACTCTGGTACACAACAAATAAAATAACATAAGACATCAAATGTCAAATGAACATAACTGTAAAAACAAGTACATAAGGCAAAGTAATGCATAAAGGTAAACTGAACACACGGTATATACTTAATCCAATACATAAGGCACGGTAAGGAATAAATTGCCACAAACGTAAAAATACCAAATACATAGATAATGCAATATTACACCAATGTCAAATGAACACACGGTATATACGATAAATATGCAAAGTTTAACTGAAGTTCACGTACTAAACACAAGGCATTAATTGTCACGAAAGGGAATTGCCAGATAAAGTTAATCACTTACTGTCGGGAACTGCAAAAGGTCCTACCGGACTCGTCCAAAAAAACACCATACTATAATTTGCTCAAAACACCGCAATTCATAAGGCAGAATACACCGCGGTAACTTAACTGTACTGTAACTATACCATATTACTTAATATGCCGCCACTAATTGCCTTTGGCAGCATTCACATAAGTTCGCTCTATACCATCGCCACAGGCGAAATCTATACGTCCTTACTACTCCATCGCCCCAGGCGAACTCTACGTCTTCACTCTTCCATCGCCCCAGGCGAACTCTACATCTACCTCGCACCACCGCTCAAGGCGGAATCCTCTATCGATTCTAGATCGACCTGGTTGCAAACTCCCGCACCCCGCGCGCTGTGTGTTTTTGTCCAATTACAGGGCTACCCGTTACGATTTTTCGAAGTCGCTTCCGATTTCGGAGGCGTGGTCGTTAAAATCATATATATTTGAAAAAAAAAGATACTAATTAACATTTCATTATAAAATAATAAAAATAACTTGATGGTAGCAAAGTTTATGAACAGCAGTAATGGTTGGTAGACTTCGATATAGCTTTCGGTAGGATTTCTCTTTTTCGTTTGTTGTCCGAGAACCTAAAAAGTAAATAAACATTACTGTACCTGTATGTGTCATGTATATAATGTAGATAGCAGTATGTAATAATTGAGTGTAAAAGAGTGTTATGTATGGGTGGATGTATTTAGTTTATAAGTAAATAAACTCACCTTGTTGAATTTATTTACTTTTCTTCAAGCAGCTGTTAAATACACGAACTCGTGTGATTTAGTTTAGACATACGTACCTGATCCAGCTGGCTTAGGGAATATGATTTTCGGAGTGGTCGTGTTATTAGTAAGATGAATTTATCATTTCAATAACAAGTATCATTCTAGTTATGTTTGAAGAATGTTTGCAATTTTTCCAGACAATATAAAAATAGTTTAGGACCGGCAAGATAAGTGCCATCTATCGTTTGCGAGCTAAATCTCGATATCCTGGTCGACTCTTCGACTTACGTTCCATCATAGTATTATCAATATATTTCCAGTTTTGGTCAATAAATAATTATGTAGTAAATGTCCATCATAATGTTTTTCCCTTAAAAATATGCCTCAGGTCGAAATTATATTCTCTGGAGCAAAATGGTATTTTTCGTCCCAAAAGTTATAGCGACATCTAGCAGGATGTTTTGGAATGGTTATGTGGGTGGTTTTTTTTGAACATTTTCAAAAAAGGGGTGCAGATTGTCATTCGAATATTGGAATCGACTGTGATAAGAGAAATTTGATCGGCGATCATCCATTACGGGATACACACTTTCGCAGTTTTAAAGTGATTTTCCGCTTGTTGGGCTAATGAATTTGGTTTAGCCACTGAAAGTTTGGAGGAAATCGCTCCTTTTAGGGATTAACTTGCAATATTGTAAGTACCATACTTTACCCCCTTTTAGTGGGCACGTTGTCATTGGTTTTTCTTTTATTTAGTGAACCTCTCCACTCCTCGATATATCAGAAATGGCATTCAGAATATTTGATTTTACTGGGGAAATTGCTTGAATGACCTACAATCTTTTCTTTGGAGGAGGAAAAACAAAAGAAACCCTTTGGAAAAAGGTAATAATTTATTTGTATATACTAGTTTAAGGGTCTTAGGTGTAACGATTTTGTATAAGTAAGCCTTTTGGATGTTGTTTTGTCCATTTCGGTTAGTAGTCTAGGCAATGGACTGATTTTTCTTTCTTTTTGAATTATTTAGGGTTTTTTTTTTTTGGGAGCTGAGCATCCACGACGAAGTGCAATATATTTAGTCGATTTTGGTGTCCTATGAGCCCTGCGTTTCCACCTAGGGAGACAGTTTTCCGTGGACCGCTGTTCGGATTTTGGTGCTGGAAATTGCCGATCAACCCTTGGTTTTCAATCAGCTACATGGAGACTCGATCAGACACGCAAGTTTTTTTTTTTAAAAAAACCTCAATATATATACTCCTTTTAATATTTTTCTCTCGTTAATTAAAGATACAATTTTTAGTTTTCTGGACTTCCACGATAACGTATAGTTTCTTGTGTACATTTTAATTTTAACATACTATACCGTGTGGGCCAGTAAAGCTATTGAATAGGTATATTTGATAACCATACCTAACTTTGTTTATTTTTGGTATACTCGCCAGCAATCAAGTCAACTGTGGCTTTAAATTATTATCGTGGGTTTTGCGATTGATCACAAGATATACTTAGTGTAGAATCCGTCCCGGATATTGTTTGTACATTATACTTATCTATAGCAAACATAATAGCTCGGTTTTTTTTTTAATTAACCTACACGCCATCTTGTGATGAATCTATCCACATCTATCTAGGTTAAGTTTGTGATATAATTATGACTTTAGTTCTTTTATGATTATTTCACATATACGTAGAAGTAACGCACGATTTATCTGTGAGCCTCAGATATAGCTATATCCCGGGACGTTAACCAAAACGTATATTTAACGGATGTAATAATACGACCGATACACATTCGAAAAATATTTATTGAGTGGCACGATCATATTTCCTCACCTAATAGATTGTACTTACTCAATTTGTGTATATACTGCCTTCAGGATTTTGTCGAATTTAGATTCTTGATAATTTGTATCATATATTTATATATTTTTTTGGACCACCACTTGAGTAAAATAGCCATTCATTTCAAAATTGAATAAACGTAGGCGTATTTTGGATTCATTCTTTTTTTTTCTGATTTGTCTCATGTGTCACGTCCTTAGCCTTCAAAAAAAATAAGTGCATCAGCATTTCGGGATTTTTAGGGTGATCACTAATGACTTAAATTGATTAGAGTATTAAGCTGTGGAGTGATCACTGATTACAATTTGAAAAGAACTTAGATAATGTTCCGTTCAAAAACGTCACTGTCCGGAATATAATGATAAATAAACAATAACCTCCAAATATCTATCTGGTTCCCAATTGTTTATAATAGAGTATTTTTTAGTAGGTGAAGAAATTCTGTTTAACCTTTGGTCGATCTCATATTTATTAAGGAATTATTATGTTTACCATCTAAGTTAAGAGTATCTTGTACATATTTACATTATCCAATATTGTTGTTTATTATTTAAGTACTTTTGTTGTAATAACAGTCCCCAAAGTTAACGCTTTCACACTGAAAGAAAATATTATTAGAAATATGTATCACATAAAATATGCAATCATTTATTACCTTATTAGATAAATATTCAATATTTACTTCGATATTAATTAAATCCCAACAAAGTGGGAAACAGCTGTTTAGAGTTTTCCTTTTAGAAGGGTTGCGACTGCCTTTGGTTGGTTTGACCTTCAGCTACTAATGTTAAAGTTTTCTGTCTCATAAACTTCCCAGTTGTCTACCATTAGGGAGTCATACCGCACATAGATGGCGTTACGATCTACTTTTGGAAATAATTAATTTAAATCTCACTCATTGTGTAATACATGTGTTATGTAGTACCATTAGACTATTCTTATAGTGGATTTTAATCATTAAATATTATTTGTGATATATGAATTTATTTTAGTTACTTTCATATCTTATTTTATAAAGTTTGATTTTTTATATCAAACTAGTTTACCTCCTTGATAGAGACAGGAAGATAAGCCATTTTAATAATCAACTTTGCACCGGCAACACCTCTTGGCAGACAATCGATAACATCAATCAACTTTTGAAATGTTATCTTAATTTACTAGTGTTGTGAACAACCATCAGGTAATACTAATAGTTTTAAATGATTTATTTTTCTTGCAAGTTCTCTTCAAGTATATTTTTAAGGAAAAGTTAATAATTAATTTTTCTAATTTTTTGTGAAGATGTGACACATGTTCTAATAATATGTTTCTATTTACTCCTTTCTTAAATACATAGTCTGAAGCCGGCTAATTAAAAATCTAATATAATTACATGCTAATATTAATCTGTTAAGGCTAATATTATTAAATGCTAATATTAATCTATTAAGGCTAATATTATTAAATGCTAATATTAATCTGTTAAAGCTAATATAACTCATCGCTAAAATTTTGAATAAAATTCCTAAAATTTATTCATCGTATAAATTTATTCATCATTGAATAAAAAGTCACGATTCTTGGGTCCAGAGGATTAGTTCCGTGGATGTTTTATTTGGATGACCAGAATTCATCTGTAACTGTACGTGATATGCGCTCCACAATTTTGGGTGTTTCATTTCATCGGTAGACTATGTATTGAGAAACTAGGTGTCCATACCAGACGAGAAAACGTTAACTTCAAGACTCACGCCACCTTTCCATCACAGGTCAGCCTTCGCTGGAGTGTGGCAAGTTATTTTCTATTAGATTGTGTTCGGTGAACGAGTTTCACCCACTCTTAATAAATTTTTGTATATATATTTTGTGTTGCTGTTGATTTAATAAATATTTAATTTTATTAATTAATTTTTTATTCTGTCTCTACCTTAGACAGAAAATCTGTAGATTCTGAGTTGGGGGGATGAAAAAGTAATCACTGGTAAAACTGCAGATGGCGCCCATAATATAAACATATATTTTTTTATATTACTTATTCATCCTAGCCTACTTCTCGTTGATAGAATTATTTGAAGTGAATAATAGTGAACCAAGGTCTCAAGGAAACAAGAAACGCACGGCCCTTGCCTCCCAAAAAAATCAGCTAGCCGCAGGCACAGGAAATTTCTACGCTTTTTCTTGCCAATAAGAATAGTTCTTATTGACAGGTAAAGTGAAGGCTTTTCCATAAATACCTGATTTGGTTTCCTCTTGTATTAAGAGTCATCCTAATACAGGGCGAAACTAAAATCACGGTACCACGGTACCACGCCATATATATATATATATATATATATATATATATATATATATATATATATATATATATATATATATATATATATATATATATATATATATATATATATATATATATATATATATATATATATATATATATATATATATATATATATATATATATATATATATATATATATATTTTATATGGCGCCAGCGAGGAACCTAACTCGGGCAACCAAACTCGAGCAAATATGGATAAGCAACTAGTAACGAAGATATTTAATTCGATATCTATTTCTGCAAATGAAAATATGGATACAATTCGCATAGGAAAGTTTGATGCAACTAAAGGAACCCCTCGCCCACTTAAAGTTACGGTCAATGATGAGTCAGTTGTTTTCGATATCATCCATAAAGCAAAAAACCTGAAAAACACAAATAACTATGCAAATATTAACATCTCATTGAATCGCACACCTAGACAAATCGAACTTTACCGAACAGTCAAGAGGCAACTTAACGAACGTGTAGCAGCTGGCAAAAGCAATCTAAAAATCAAATACATACATGGCGTTCCAAAAATTGTTAATTTAAACTGAATCTGCCCAACAAGCCAAATACTAGAACAACAGAATTCTCATGTTATTATCAAAATGTGCGAGGTTTGAGAACAAAAGTTGACGAATTTTATTCTTCTATTTGCAACAATGAGAATTTAATATAATCGGCTTAACTGAAACTTGGCTAACAAACGAAATTTCTAATTTAGAATATTTTCCCGAAATATACTCTGTTTAGATCAGATAGAAAATTGGATATCACTGGACATTCACGCGGTGGCGTAGCTCTATTGGCTTTCGACAATATGTGTAAAGTTTCCAAGTTGGATCTAAATGCAATAACATCACTTCCAAATATCGACATCGTAGGCTGTAAGTGTCATTTATATTTAAGTATAATATATGTATATGTAATTTACTTTCCACCGAATATGGTTATAGATGAGTTTGAACACTTTTTTGAACTATTTGAGCAAATTTTAAGCACAAACAGTAATTTAACTGAAGACGAAATTATATGTGCTACTAAGAAGCTTAAGAACAAGATGACATCAGGCCATGATAAAATTCCTTCTTTTCTTGTTCGAGATTGTCTAGGTGCTCTGACTCAACCACTTCTAATTATCTATAATCTACCGTTAAAAACAGCCGTATTTCCCGATTGTTGGAAATTAACTAGATTATGCCCTATATTCAAATCCGGAAATGCATCGGATATAAGTAATTACAGAGCCATAGCAATTCTTTGCAATTTTGCCAAACTCTTCGAAATATCGTTATATGCTCGTATCTATCTCTCTGTAAAATTATTAATATCACCCTCTGAGCATGGTTTCATGGAAATGCGGCCCATCACTACTAATTTATACTTAATAACTCGATTTATTTCAAAAATACTAGATGCACAAGGTCAGGTAGATGTGATATATACCGATTTCTCGAAGGCGTTCGATCGGATAGATCATACCTAAGCTTCTCTTAGACAAATTAAATATGTTTGGGTTTAGTTGCCATTTAATAGCATTTCTAAAGTCATATTTATATAATAGAAAATAATACGTAATGTATTATGCATATGAGTCAGAATTATTCACGGCAACTTCGGGTGTACCTCAAGGCTCCAATCTCGGACCACTGCTGTTTCTGTTGTTTATAAATGATCTCATGAACGCAGTACAATGTGATAAATTAATGTTTGCTGATGATATGAAGATATATGCGGAAATAAGCAGCATGGATGATTGTGAAAAGGTTCTAGCACAACTTGTAATAGTTGAAAATTGGTGTAACCAAAACAATCTTCATTTGAATGCATCAAAGTGTAAGGTTGTTTCTTATACAATGAAATCAAATCCAATTGTATTTGATTACTCTTTAAATTCGCAGTTACTTGAACGTTCTGCAGTTATAAAAGATTTAGGGGTAATATTTGACCAGAAATTCACTTTCTCGAACCATGTGGCGCAAGTAACATCTTCTGCCTTGAAAATGTTAGGTTTTATTGTTAGGAACTGCCATTCATTCTCTAATAAATGTGCTTTAAAAACACTTTATTACTCCTACGTAAGATCCAAATTAGAATACTGCTCGATAGTCTGGGACCCTCAGTACGCCTGTTATAAAAACGCCATCTAAAAGGTACAGAGAAGGTTTTTGAAATTTTTATCCTTCAAAATTGACGGTTTCTACCCAGAAAGAGGCTACCAACACTCCCTTCTACTTGAGAGGTTTGATTTTACATCTTTGGAATTGCGGCGCGCAATAAATAGTTTGAAAATGTTATATAACCTATTTCACAACAAATTAGACAGTCTAGAGCTTTTGGGTATGTTTTCTTTTCATGTTCCTCGAATAACCTCACGTCAAACTCAAACATTTTACTGCGAGACATCCAGGACTAATATCCTTCTTAGATCCCCACTAAATGTTATGTGCAATAATTTCAATAACATATTAGGTGTCTGTGATATTAATTGTAGTACGTTTCCTGAAATTGTCAATGCTTTTAACATAACAGTTAACAATAGTTAAGTGTCACTACACATTTATATATAGATTATGAAGGATCATGTTTTTAATAGGTATCTTATTATGTTTTTGTTTTTTAATGTTAGTTAATTCACTTTCTTTACTCATTTTCCATTTTATGACTTAGGTGTTACGTGTTATTTCGTTATTGCTTGAAAATACACTACTAATATTTTTTGTACTATTTTATATATAGATTATGGATACCTTTTTTTATTTTTTATTGTGTCTTTTGTTAAGTATGTATTTATAATTTAACTCTATTTAACTCAATCATTTTTCCAGTTTATTAGTCAGTTGTTACATGTCATTTTATTATTGTTTAAAAATATACTATTAATATTCCTGTAACTTTACTACTGCTGTTTTGTGATATACTTTATTATTTTTTTTTTGTTCATGTATATACATATATATACAATTACAATATTAAATTTTCTAAAACATTAAAACTATATACGACTAATTAATCTTAATTCTAAAGCTTTACAAATATATACATTTCATAAAAGAAGTCAGTATAGCGGTGCAAGTGTGTTATTTCATCTTTTTTGATACATCCTCGCACAACTGTTGAATATGTTTCATTTGTTTGAGATGCTTATCCAATTCTTTGCGGTGTTGATTAAGGCTTTTGAAGTGCTCGTCTCTTTTAGCTTTGTGAGTTAACATTCTTTGTTTGTGAGATTCTAGAAGACGCCTTTGTTCTTCTAGAATTTTTTTCTGCTCTTCAACAGCCTTTTGCAACTTCGCCATATGATTATCGCCAATACTACATATATTCGATATTAAATTGTATTGGCAATCATCCTCTTGAATAAGCATCTCAAGCCGCTCTTTTTTATTCTCAAAGTCGCCCACTAATTTTAGGAAACCTGTAATTACATTAGTGTGCTCCACTTGAGACACTTGGAACAACTGGCACTATTATCTATACAAAGTGATGTATCTGATTGTTCTAAGGCAATGTTGCCAGCGCTACTTGCGATATGCGCCCTATTAGCGGGTAAGGACAAGTGAGATATTTTACATTTAGATGACTCTAACTCGACCTTGTCATAGGGCTTGGAGGAGCAGGTTCCCGCATTTTTTCCAGGTAAGATTTTAAAATCCTACCTGTAACATAAGTTCTTTTCGGTTCTTATTCGGCGGATTTTTTTACTGGATTTTTTTAATGCATTTATTATTTGTTTTTTTTTAACAGCTTTTTTATTGTTTGAAATCGGGGCCCTGCTCTTCTTTGCAGATGA
The DNA here is from genome assembly GCA_029963845.1 of Rhamnusium bicolor. Taxonomy (NCBI): domain Eukaryota; kingdom Metazoa; phylum Arthropoda; class Insecta; order Coleoptera; family Cerambycidae; genus Rhamnusium; species Rhamnusium bicolor. The sequence goes on along the minus strand of JANEYF010004818.1, from coordinate 110,043 downwards.
TGGCAGCTTTGTATTACACATAGGTACAAAGTTGTCATTATCGCTTGAATTTATTAAAATTGGCGATAAACGCCGTCGAGATGCGCCAGAAGACATATTGATCAGTTTGCGGGCCGTGGATTTTATGTCATTTTGAGTATTCTTTAGTTCTACTTTAGAAACAGAATTTTCAATTTTAGTTGTAGAATTGTCTACCGCTAAAGCTGCTGTTTCTAAAGTAGAGCCTGCCTGGTCAAGTGCAATGTCACACACAAGGCTTCGAAAATCGGCGTCAAAATCATCAATGCAAGGTAAGTTAAACCTTAATCCCGCATTAATGCTTTTGCAGCCGAAATCGCTTTGCGATATGTGTAGCACTGGAATTGCCACCTCATCATGCATAAAATTCGCGGGTAACAGATCCTGGTTTTGTCCGTCCGCGATTGTATGCTCAATACTACTGCCAACACCATTATTTATTTGATACCACTCTAACACCACAGTATCAGTCATCTGGGTGGCTGATACCCCGGGTAGAACTTGAGCATTTTCTAAATTTAACTCCACATTATCAGTCACATGAGTGGTTGATACCCCGGATAAAACTTGAGCAATATCTGCATTTAACCACATAGCATCGCCTATCTGGATGGATGATGCCCCAGGTATATCTGCACATTAGATATAATCTTTACACTGGGTGTAGCAGACACTTTTTTAAAAATATTTTTAGACTCACCAACCATGTTAAAAATAATAGTTATAAAATTTACCAAACACAAACAATTTTAAAACATTTGCACCGCACATGACTGCTGAAGGAGAAAAGAAACTTAGTAGCGTCTCAAGCGAGTACTACACCACTCTCGCCCCCTCTAACTCTTACCACTACTAGAGGAGGGGTGACCACTCTAAGCCCTCATAGGTTTAAATGATATCATGCCACTAAAGGAAGCCAAGCTTCAACCCCATTGCTCCCCCCACTCTTAGTTTCCATTGGTCCAAATGAACTCACGTCACAAATTGACGCCAAGCGTTAACCCCACTACCTCTCCCAATCTTTATCCTAATTTGGTTGAGGTGAACTTATACCACAAAGTAAGAAATAGCTTTAACCGATTGAAGCGACATCTTATTCATCAATGTGCGCATTAGTTTGCAAACTATAACGGCATCTCTTGGACTTCAACAACACCAACTACTATATTATGGTAGAATCCTTCCCATAAAACAACACGACAAATAATTGTTTAGCATTTTGATGTGAGCTAGAAGAATGTTCATGCCTATACCGCAAAATTTAAAAAATGATCGTATGAGCCTCTTTTAAATCTTGGAGATTTTTCCACTTTAGATAACTTATTGGTAACAGTTCTAAAAAAATATATACCTGCAATTACCACTATTTAAAATAAACTTTTGAGTTAACTTACCATCATATAAATAATCAGGAAGTTCGAATTCTCCTTCACCGAATTATTGAGTTGTTTTAAATTTCGTATCGGTTACAGGGCTTGATTCCCAAAGTCCATTATGTGTATTCCTGTAATATATTAGACGAGGATGATCTTTCACTATTTTTAGTTCCCGAATGGGTCGAGTAGGAAAGGGACATTTTCGTCTATATCTTTGTTTTAAAAAAATGTCCAATTTCTAAAAAAGTTTTGCTCTACCTCAACAACCTCAAATGGCATTGGCTTAGCTCTGGCACATTTGAATACTTCAATCCAGTCCTTAGGTATTTCTGTTTTATTTTTCTGATTGATCAATCCAAAATTTTTGTCACACTCCATATAGGAATGTCCTCTTATTGGAAAAGTTATTTTAATCGAATCTAGTTTTTTTTTCAACGTGGACTACATAGTGAAGCAGGCGCAGCATGGTGTAATTTTTATTTTGCCCCCCACAGGAGTCACAAAATATTTCCAAATGACGCACTTCTTCGCTAAGGTAATTGATTAAAAAGTGATGGAGCAAAGAACTGACAGTCACTTCCCCTATTTCCCACGGTCTCTGGAAAAACATAAAAAATTGATTGGGACGTCGAAAGTACATGAATATTTAACGAATAAACGGATAATTGTCGTTTGTAATAAACATCGTTGGTTGTAATGTTGGGAACTGGAAGATTTTTTTGCGAAATCTAAATAAATAGCTTCAGTAGATACACTTTTTTGACTTCTTATTTTTGCCTGTCTTTTTCTTTTGTAAAATTCTTCGGCTTTTAACTTGTGCATTTTGTTTTTCGTTTCCAATTTTAGAATATTCCGCTCTATTTGCCTGAATTGCAAAGACTCCTTGTCCTGACTCGTTAATAAAAAATTTAATTTTTCTGCTTCCAGACCCTTTATTTTCGCAATATGTAAATCACACTGGCTACAAGTGTCTGATCTTGGAAATCCAAAAGCAATATTAAACTCTGATGTGAATACGGTCCTATAAGTTTCATACGATACTTGTATTTCGGGAAACTTCTCTGAAAACATTTCATACATTTTTTTTAAAGTTTAATTCTTCAGAGAGGTACAATTTTGCTGATTTATTTATGCTGTAATGGCTCTTGCGACCTTTAAAAGATTTAATGTGATTCCTTATTTTATCTTTTGATTCCTCTGTAAGTTTGTGGCGGCGATTAAAGTGTTTGCTCCTACGGTCTAATGGAGCTACACCTGTTTCTCTTAAAGCCTTTTGCAATAAATCAACTTTTTTTCTACCAACACCATGCATTGATAGAAATGCCTTGCGACATACTGAAACTTCATGTAATTTCTCTGTGTTACAGAATCGTATTCTATAATGATAGGAGGCATCATGGAGTGTGGCATTTTTTTCTTCTTGTCGGGGCCTTCTCTGCTTTACTGGCATAACTGTTATTAAACCACATAGGTAAATATTTTGTTCATTGACTGAACTAAGGGAATTAAATTGTTTAATCATTTGGTTTCTTGCTTCTTCGGGGACAGTCTAAAAGCAATTATACCGTTTACACCTGCAGTCTTCGCCAGTTTCATGGCTTCTCAAATTTATTAATTTCTTTACATCAGTCATTTTCCCTAACTTCTTTCTTTTTTTAGTCTTATTACCCAAATACACTTCTTTATAATCAGTATTTTCTGAACTCGACATATTTTTTCACGACACAAAATGTTCACTACTTAAAAACATTCGCTTAATACAGTATCAACCTGTACACAGTAAGAAACAAACACCTTATGGAACAGAAAGTAAACACCACGTGCATCAAACATTATTTTGAAACCTGACAAAGCGCCTTTATAGCCGGTACCATACTGACATAGCGCATTTTTAGCCTGTACACCGAAACTTTAATAATATCTCTATCTCTTGACTAAGCTCGTTTATAAGAATGTCGGTTAGGCAGCATGAAAATTTAAAAACTCTTCTAACAGATGGCACCATCATGTCAATTTCACCAAAAATTGACATAGCTCCTTTTTAGCCTGTACTCTTCATTTTTTTATGTGTGTGTTATATTGGGATGAATTTTCCAGTAAGATATTTTTGAAGTTTTGAAGCATGCCATATTAAGTATATTAAAGAACTGTTTTTTTTTTAATGATCTAACTCATCTATTGCTGTGAGTAAAGTGTCCAAATTATTTTTCCACATCGTTTTCGACACTTTTGATGGCTGAAATTAACCATTCTAAATTTTACTCAGGTTCACTCTGAAAAAAATGATATATCATTGTGCCCCCATGGTAAAGTCTTTGTGGTGTTGGAAATTACAAAACGTTTCTCGTCATAATAAAATAATGCGACTTTGTTCTTCATTTCCGTATAGATGTCATGTATATCACTTCTAAATATGTTCATTCTTCTGAATATTAAACCGCCCTATTCGACAATTTTCTTATAATTATCTTTTGTTAACTGTTTTTTAATTACAGATTTCTTTACACTTTTGGCTTTTTTCAGTTCATTACCTTTTCCTTTCATTACCCACAGATTGTACGTAATAAGCTTTTGCTCCGGTACCGTAGAAACTAATAATGGGGTCCGCCGGAAACTCATCTTTCATTCTTCCTAAAATTGAATAACCTTTCGGAATATTAAATTTATTTCCTTTTTCATAATTGGAAGTGTCGAATTTGTCTGGGTTTTTGTATGATAAAATCGTAAAAATTATCAGTAAAAATTTTAATAATTAAAGAATCGTATCTGTGTAAAGCAAGGAAGCTTTATCACCGAAATTTTTTTCTAACATCGTAGAAAAGTTATATGAAATCGTCTTGGACAACTCCAAAACAGAAAACCCAAGTAAATTGGTTTGTTATAGTGTACCTTTAATTTACTCATTTGGATCGCAACAAAATCCTCAGAAAAAATTGAACACGTTTTAAAATTTGGACGGGCTATTAATACATTAGCACCCATGATACAAATAAAGAAGATAAGACACCGCGCAGGTGGGAGTGGCTTAGTCATACGTAACTGACGTAGTCTTGTGAGAATTTCCGCCATATTGGGCTATATTTGTGTGTTGTTTATAGTATTGATACCTGTAAAATAAATACTTTTATTAGTTTAAGGTGTAAAAGTTTTTAAAAAATGAGGTGTGCGGTGTATGGTTGTTCTGTTGACAATCAACGTAAGGATTTTACTGCCGGTATAAAGTTTTTTAGCTTTCCGAAAGACAAGGAAATGCAAGGTGTTTGGAAGCATCTGTGTAAACGCCAGGACAGTTTCAATGTTAAATTTGCTCGTGTTTGCTCCAAACATTTTAATGAGAACGATTATGAACGCAATTTAAAACACGAATTGCTGGGGTATACACCAGAAAAATATCGACCTCTGAAAAAAGACGCGGTACCATCGAGAAATTTACCCACAATATCTAAACAGAAATCAGATTATGGCAGGGCAAAACGCCAAGATAAAAGACAACAACAAAAACTTGTTAAAGATATTTTAAATAGGTAAGTGTTCATTTTAATTTTTTCATTATTATGCATTGTGGATGTGGTGAATATTTTTGGTGTGGTTTTTAGTATTATCCTATAATTAGTTTATGAATTTTGTTATATAGCGTGTTATAAAGTCTAAGTGTTGAAAGAAGAAATAATTTGAAGGTGGGCTAGATTCCTGGGTAGATCAATGTTAACTTAAGCAAAAATATAATTACCTCGATAATTATAACATGGGCAACAATATGTAATTATATTTAATAAATCATTATTATTGAAAAACAGATAATAATTGTTTTATAACTAAGTATTAACGTTTGTAGGGTTTCTAATAATGGTAGTAGTAGAAATAGTAGTTATTGTGGTGATGGTCCGAAAACTAGTTTATCTTATCACATCTCTGAGGATATTGTTTTGGGTGAATCCGCTACTCAAAGTGTTGGGTAAGTTTGTAGTTAGATGTTTGTATGTGTTTTTTTGGCTAGAAGTAAATAGTTTTATATTAGTGATTTTATTTTAAAGATGAAAAATAAAATATTGGGTGTTTTTTTAAGGGTTAATACTGAATCAGATGATCGAGACCAAACAATACTGAAACTTCAACAAAGGATTGAATTTTTGGAAAAACGCCAAGGATTTATTGAAAAGCTTTTTAGTGAAGAACAGCTAAAAAAATTAGTGCTTTCAAAAACTCGTCTTCGATGGACAGTTGAGGATATATCCAAGGCCATAGTTATCTATTCAGCTGGTCCAAGAGCATACAGGTTACTTTACTAATAATAGTTATTTATTGTATAAGTATTTTAGATAGCGTTTTATTCACGGAAGAAAGTTTAAACTCGGAGAACGAAGTTCGAGAGTTTAAATTTCTTGAGTGGATAAAACGCGACTAAAACACGTATACAATACGTTTTATCCACAATCACGGTCATTTAGATTCAGATTTCATCAAAAAATGATTTGATATTTGGATCTGTCATCGGCTGTAACATCAAACATTATTGAAATTAATTAAAAAACACTTTGATGTTAAATGGTTGCTATTTATTTTTTTTCGTTGTTGCACTAGTGGAATAAAGTATTTTCATTATTTTACTAGTGGATAAAGTGGTACTTTATATGCTTCATAAGTATGGATAAAACTCAAATTATAATGTGATTGTTGATAAAGTATTTTATTACTATTTTATTATTTTCATTGATCTTTTAGGTTACTTTTAAAAAAAGTACCCATTTCCAGCAGTTTCTTGCCTTCGATCTTGGCTAAAAAAATTAAAATTGTTCCTGGGATATTGAAAAATGTTTTCAACTTTCTGAAATTCTCTGACATGAGCTCATTGGACAAGGTTTGCGTGTTGTCATTTGATGAGATGAAAATTAAAAAAGCCTACCTATATGATAAGGCAAACGATGAAACATTGAGGCCATATTCTTATGTACAGGTAGTAATGTTGAGAGGACTTTTTAAGAGTTGGAAGCAACCTGTTTTTTACGACTATGACTTTCAGCTTTCCAAAGAGAAATTGTTTGAAATCATACAGTTTGCTGAATCTTCAGGTATGACAATTATTATAAGCTTATATTTTTCTATAGTACTTAGTAGATGTGATTACATATTTAAATTTAACTGTGGAAATCTGGTATAATCATCCTCTATTTTTTTAACAGGTTTTCAGGTGGTTGCTATGACGAGTGATTTAGGCGGTGGAAACAGAGCACTTCATAAAGAGCTTAATATTAGTCATACGAACACTTGCTTTAAAAACCCAGCAAATCATCAAAACATCTATGTATTTGCCGATGTACCCCATCTAATAAAACTGCTTAGAAACCACTTTGTTGATCATGGTTTTATTTTAAATGGGAAAGATGAGATATGTAAGTCAATTATTGAAGAACTTCTAGATGTAACAAGCACTTCAGATTTAAAAATTACTCATAAGATATCCAAAGAGACTCTAAATGTGCAAGGGACTCAAAGGCAAAAAGTTAAATTAGCGGCTAAATTATTTTCCCACACAATTTCCATGGCAATTTCAAGATGTGGAACTATGGGATTATTAAAACAACAGAACTGGGTTGAATGTGCAGAGTTTTTCAAATTGGTACTTTACTTCATTGGTTTCTTTTTTTTTGTAATTTTTTATTTAAATACTGTTTATATTTCATCAAATAAATAACAAAAGTTAAAATTTTATTTTTGTAGGTAAATGATTGGTTTGATGTCATGAATGTCAGAGAGTATTCAAATGACACCAGGGATCGAACAAAAGCTTATGGATTAGCTTTGGATATTCAAGATTCAATTATTACCAAAATGACAAATACAATTCAAAACCTCAGGGTTAAAGGAAAAAAATGCTTACTTCCATTTCAAAAAGGTGAAATAAAAATATAAGGTTATTTTGAAAGTTTGATTTGTTAATATTCTAGGCATTATTATTACTAACACTTCATTAAGACTTCTATATGACGACCTCAAAGCTAGATTTTCCACCAACTATCTGTTAACACACAGGTTAAATCAAGATCTGTTGGAAAACTTCTTTGGAGCTATACGAGCCAAAGGAGGACTTCATGATCATCCAGATGCACTTCAGTTTAAATATCGCCTACGATCCTACATTCTTGGGAGAAATGAGGGCTCTCTTTCTAGCTTTGGAAATGTAGAAGAAGATGATACTCCCAATATAGCTTTGGACGATATAAACTTGTGTGGAAAATATTTTTCTTTATTTGAAAATAGCACTATTTCAGATTCTATAGAACCTACAAATTTTGTTGAAAGTGAACTAAGTGATATTGAATATGATGGGTTAGAAAATTTGGCAGGTTATATTTGTCATAAGCTAAAGGAGCCAGATTCATCTGTTACTTCTTCTCATTCAAATGATTATACCTGGGTTTCTCATTTGACTGAAGGTGGCTTATCAAAGCCGTCTGCTGGATTTATGGAACATATTGAAAAACTAGAAAAATATTCTATTCTGTCAATTTAGATCATTTATGTATTTCTAAACAATATTTAAAAAAATTAACAGATATGAGTACTTCAATAATATGTTCCGATAAGGCGAAAACATTATTTTTTAGATCTAGAATGTATTTCCGTATCAGACAATTAAATAGAGATCTATATAATGCTACTCTGTCCAGAAAAAGAAAATTTTCAAAAATTATCAACTAAAAATGTGACAACATATTTGATTAATTTCAATTTTATTTATCATTTAGTTAGAATCTTGTTTGTAAATGTACGTATTAACTATTTAGATTAAGAACTTTTAATTTGTTATTAAAACTTTCACAAAATGGTGAGTGTTCCTTTTAACACTTCTTGTAAACCCCGTTTTATAATTCCAACCAAATTAGTTACCTGCAAATTGATATTTTGTAATAGTTATTTATGCACCCGAAGGATAACAAAATGCAGTCCAAGGCCCCTTGGCCCGAGGGATGCGTGTTGCCCGATGGGAGTTATAATCTAATAGCACTCGTAGTGTATACATAATTTAAATTTCGCGAAAACTATATGTCTAATGAAAAATTAATTTTTTCATATTTTAAATATTTTTTTTAGTAGCCTGTTATGACATTTGTTGATACTTTGACGTTTATTAATTGTATCTATCAGTATGTCGTGTTCTTTCAAATTTAGTAACCTAGTTCAATGCTGCTAGTTTTTTCTTTTTACCTTTTTTAAAGTTAGTCTATGACAGATATTTTGACATTTGTTGATTGTTTCGTTGCTTTGCTTTGTAAGTAAATACGTTTTACAAAATAAAAGCAAAAATAATATGGACATACCACAGAATATCCCAAATAATGCCGCAAAAGCCACAGAAAATGTATTGCCGGTCAAATCCAAACCATTATATGATAAGGGATATGAAACATTTATTCAATTGAAATTAAAAAATTAAATAAGTAGCATAAATGAGATCGTATTATTGGCTTACTTTCAGGAATTGGTATATTATATGGTTTTTTTATTTTAGTTCGATTGTTAAAAAACATTTAGTGGTATTTCTCTTTAAAAATTGTTACAAATTAACGATTTCGTTCTATAACGTTTGCTTCTTTTTTTTTCTTATTTGTTTCTTATATAGCAGGGCGTTATGGCCATAATGCTCGCTCATTATGCCCGTGGTCACTATAAGCGTCTTTATGGTAACCGTATCCAAGGTATAATGAACAAATAATATGCAGGTGAAAAATAAACATTTTTATATCACCTACATTCTAAAAATGATATAATACATCGTTATTTATTTTTAGATACTGTGTATTGTTGCATTAATTCTCTATATCAAAAGTTGCCACCCCATTATCTTGAAATGGGTTACAGGGGTCGCGTAATTTTTAGGTGAAAATTGATCCCCCTCTAAAATAAATCCGATGCGGGTCTCGGCGATTTTTAAAAGTTTTTCCGAATCTCAAGATAATGGGGGTGGTAACTTTTAAAATGAACACTGTATATTCCTATTTCAATAAAAACTTCTAAACATTTTACGAAAATATTTTTTTTTATAATTTACTAGAAACCAAAAATAAATGTGGTCTTTGTTGTTGGTTAGGGGTTCAAATAATAACACTGTGCTTTACTTTTAATTCACTTTTTATTTAGAATTTAATTAAGCACTTGGAAAGAATATAATTAAGCACTTGGAAGGTGTACCTATCAGTTGAGATACTCTTACTATACTCTTTCATAAAAATACTTTTATTTTTAAAGTCTACTTAGTATTCTTGCTACATGCCTATCATAAATCTGCATCGTGCTCTTAGTCAGAAACTTGACAGTTCTTATATAGAACTAAACCTTCACGAATGTTTATAAACACTTTGATTTTTGTTGAGTCAGCTGCACTCCAACATTTGTCCCCGAACTTGTCTCTTCCTTTTAGTATTTATTTGGTATCTTTTTATTTTACCTAAATACGTATTTATGTATCTTTTAATATTAAAACTACCTAGGTATAATAGAAGCAATAGGTAAAACACTAACATTAGTGTTTATTTGAATGTTGCCATATCCCAAACATAAACTTCGTATCCGTATTTCTATATGTTTACATGCATACATTAAAAAAAAGCACAAGATAACGTCATGCGCAAACGCGTACGAATTTAGGACGTGTCAATATCATATCTTCTTTATTTGTATCATGATTAGCACCCACTTTCCCAGTGAGTAACCAACTTGATATCTCTTCTATTATCTATATTTTCCATGGTTTTACCAAAAACTGCATTGTTCATTAATTTAAACTGATCCTTTTCAAATTTGCTTGTAGCTTTATTTCGCATTTCTGTGTTTAAATAGATACATTTCTTTAGCCATGGTGACTGATCAAATTTGAGTACTCTGTGTGTTTTCATTACTATTAATCCATTGCTAATTGCCTGCTTCAAATTTCTATAATGAACAGTATACTTTTCTTGTCATTCAAATTTGGTATTAATTTTGAAATCTTTGATTTTAATTCAGGTGGAATAATATTTTCCACCAAAAAAGGGAAGATCTGAATGCATATCATGTAATTCTTGAGGATAATGAATGTCCACCTCTATAACGTGCCCATGTGGACTTTCATCTGATAAATTTGAAATATCTAAATTGATAATTTCATTTTCAGACAACCATATAAATAAACTACTGTTGGTAAAACCTGTGACATGCTATGACCATATAAGTTTGTAGCATCTAAATATGTAATAAATTATGTCGGTACTTCCGGATCATAGTTGGGGAGAAAAATATTATTTGCAATATGTTTCCTTTCTAAACATTGACTTATACCACCTTGAATTGCCTTTTTAAAATTGTCGATCATATCTATGTCCGTTAACAATTCTAATTCTATCCTAGCTACTTTCAACATAGCATCCCATGATAATCCAGGAACTATATAATAGTGAGCAGGATCAAATTTATATTTATCCAAACAAATTGTACGGAAATTTTCAAATATGTCACATAACAGTAATACATCCGACTTTAAATATAGATCCGAATAATCACCCAAATTTCTACACCCAAACAAATTCCACACTTACCTAGCTGTCGTAATCTTCATCAGTTATGTGTTCTTCATTTAAGTTGTCATAAAATTCCTCTTTGGAGGGCAGATCTGGGTTATTTAATTTCTTTAAGTTATCCACGAAACTGTATGGAAATATACCTTTCCATTTCATTACACTGAACTATTCATTATCTGGAAAGAAATTTCTCATTTCTACGAATTGATCAATAGGTAAATGTTCGCTCAAATTTTGTAATAATGTCGACTATAAATCTTAACTGTAAAAAATTCTTTCTCGTTTCCCCCTCTACGGTTGACGTAATCATGCATATACAAATGTTTCGTAAACGATATATATTTTTCTTTGGTTTGTGGTATTACATCAACTCTATCCCTATGAGCACAAAGCTCTTTTATAAATAAGTGGATATCGTAACCATATTGTGAAATACAATAGGTACGAATTTTGGTAGCTTATAATTTAAGTTGCAGATAGAATGTGCGGCACCAAATCTTATTTTACCCATTATGTGGCAATGATTTCTAACTTTTGTATCCACTACCTCGAATGGTTTTTCGCATATACCACAGACTGTTGCATTCTGAAAATTATCTTCTTCCTTTGATGTGAAAGGAGCCATAGGGATCACATCTTTTAAATATTCATTGTATACCTCCTTTAAATCAGACTCTATACGCGATACAAAAACTTTTGCCGCATCAGCACCTCGATATAACACAAATTTGGATACGGATTTGTCAAAAGAATATTTTATGAAATATGCGAAAGAGTATGGTTCATGGCAATACGTTCTGTTTACATAAGAACAGGGTTTGGCTCGCAGGTATACATCGGTTTTAGAATAGATTCAAAATCAGCATATATCACAAATGGCACTTTCATTTGCCTCTCAAAATTTTCAAATTTTAAAATATTTTCAGGCACTTGTTTGCAGTATTTATCAAGTCGAAACTGCGTCGAAGGCGTTGTGGTATACACGTGATTACAGTCGTTTCTCTGATGCTGCATTAACAGTCTTTCGTTATTAAAATATAATAAGCAACCATTGCAAAAATATTTTTTGTGCTCATGAGCCGAAATTTGGTGAGAAACCAATCTGGACAAATCTTTAATCCAACAATAGTGAGTGTTGGTATTACAGTGGTGATTCATACCACATTCACCGGAAACTGATAACAAATTTACATCATAAATAATTTTTTTTCAGAGTAACGTAAAGGTCCAGCAATTTCGTACTTTATTGTTCTCAAATTTGCTTTCAAACCCATAAACATTAATCGAAATATTGTTCATCTCTTCAAATTTTGAAATGTCGTGCAGTTTTACTGGAAAATTCATACCTGTCAAATTTAAAACTGTAGAATAATGGGGGTATGACGATATATCAGTTGTTCGGCCTTTTGCTGGGTAAAGAGCTGAGGTCACAGCCCACGCAAAGCCACATTGATCCTGATTTTCAATATTTATTACTGCTTCCTTATTTTCAATGAATTTCGGTAGCTTCATATATGACGATCCGCCAACGGGACTATACTTATTAATATTAACTTCAACAAACATGATTTGCTCGACGGCCCATCCGTCATAGAAAATGGTGTGGGCGGCGTCGGCGTGACGTCATCCAAGGTCACGCTGTTACGTCATATAAAGTGGTGGGGGAGGCGTAAAACTGGCATACCCCTACTGATATCTCACTACCTTAGATATTCAAAGTGCATATTGGCAAATAAAAATGTCAGAACACAGCAAAAAGTATACCGCTTTTACAATTCCTGGCAGAGGATTTTATCAATTTGTAAGAATGCCTTTCGGTTTATCAAATGCGCCTGCCACATTTCAATTTTTAGTTGATACACTATTTGGCCCAGAATTAGAACCAATGTATTTAAATATTTAGATGACAGTAATTGTAACACTAGATTCTGAGTCTCATTTGAAAATTTTAGATGAAGTTTTTAATTGTCTAAAAGATGCAAATTTAACTTTAAATAGAGAAAAATGTAATTTTTGTCACAGTGAACTTAAATTTCTTGGCTATGTTGTAAACAGAAATGCTCTACATGTAGATCCAGAAAAAGTCAATGCTATAGTAGAATTCCTAGACCAACTCCAAAAGAAGTCCGCAGACTCAGTGGAATGGTTTCATGGTATTGAACATTTATTCCTAACTTATCTAGTATTATAGAGCCACTTACTAATCCAACACGTAAAAGAGGTAAATTTATTTGGACTCCGGAGTGTGAACAAGCGTTTACAAAAATACAAAATTTACTTGTTAGTGCTCCTGTACTTTTTTGTCCTAATTTCAATTATGAATTCATCTTACAATGCGATGCTAGTTCACATGGACTTGGAGCCGTTTTAAGCCAATTTTATGGTGGTAAAGAACATGTTATTTGTTATTTATCTAGGGCATTGACCAATAATGAACGTAAATTTTCAGTAACGGAACTTGAATGTTTAAGTGTACTTTGGAGTTGTGAAAAATGCCGTTGTTACATTGAGGCCACTCATTTTACAGTTATTACTGACCACCATAGCTTAATATGGCTTAATAATCCTAAAAATCCACAAGATCGTTTGGGACGGTGGGCATTACGTTTGCAACAATTTAATTTCACTATAATACATAGACCTGGAAAAATGCATATACTACCAGATTGTTTATCTCGCGCTATTCCAGAAGTGTCTGAAATTTATTTAAAATCCGAAGATTTAGACACTTGGTATAAGAATATGATACCGTAGAACGGGGCTATTTTAGAAATGTCGGATTATTTTGGAATTTGTGGCTTTTAGCAAAGTCTGGCAACCATGTCCTATACTTGAGCGCCGAACAGTCACGTACGCCTGTCACGGTAGAGACTTAACACGGACCTTCTTAATCTGTTGTTTTGATCGACGGCACCGGCTTGTTTCGTGTCGAGATCTGTAGGTGAAATACTATATAAAAATTCACGGGAAAAGTAATAGTGTCAAACTTTTAGTTCTGGAGACCATCGTATATACATTACGGTAGGTAAGGACGTGTGCACTAATTGCTACATGCACTGATATCATTCTCTGAAAAAAGTGAGGTTATAAATTAACTGCAAAATTTTCTACATCTATATTTGTGCGGGGTAATTTTAGACATCTTTGTCTAAAATAACCCCATTGTCCAAAATAGCCCCGCATGAAGTTTTTTTCAATTTCGTAGGTTAATACGGTTCGAATCTACAAAAAAAACGTTGAGCCATTCTAGAAATGGAAAAAAAGTATGTTCCCTATAAAAGTTACACGGATGAAAATTTGCGAAATGCAATAAAGGCTGTTCAAGAAAAAAGGACTCCACTTAGAGATGCAGCAAAGAGAAATGGAATTCCCACTTCCTATGAAAAAGCAGGGATGCCATGTCTTTTGTCGGCAACTAAGAAAACACTTTTATTGAATATCTTAACCTAGTAGCTTCTTGGGGCTATCCTTTCGATTTGTATGATCTCCGTTTACTTGTAAAGTCGTACCTTGACAAGAAAGGCGTACCAGAAAATCGACTGACAAATAATCTCCCCAGAAGAGATTGGTCTACAAATTTTGTTAAGAGGCATAAGAATGTTATATCTAATCGATTGTCGGCAAATATTTCCTCTAAGAGAGCCATGATGACAAGTGAGAAATTATACGCATTTTTTGAAAATGCTAGAGAGAAATTGAAAAGTACAAATCCGTCCTTAATTATCAATTATTATGAAACCAATCTGACTGACAATCCGGGAGCAAAAAAATTTATCCTCAAGCGAGGCACTAAGTATCCAGAGCGGGTAGTAAATTCTACAAAACTGCTATCAGTTTGATGTACGCAGGAACCGCTGGTGGTCAGCTACTGCCGGAATACGTTGTGTATAAAGCCGAGAATATGTGGAATACATGGACCATAGGAGGACCACCAGGCACACGTTATAACAGATCACGCAGCGATTGGTTTGATAATGTTTGCTTCGAAGACTGGTTCTTCACAGTTGTAATTCCATTTTTGAGTGACAAAGAGGGACAAAAGGTAGGTATAATCATTAATTTATTAAACACCTACCTACATACCTACCTACCTTATAATTCCCAAATATTTTTAACCACATTCATTGTTCTTTTTCGTGTTGCAAATATTAATCGGGGACAACTTGTCATCCCATTTTTCCAACGATGTATTAGCTGCTTGTGAGAAATATGACATAGCTTTCATTTGCTTATCAAGCAATGCTACGCACCTCATGCAACCACTAGATGTTGCATTTTATGCGCCTTTAAAGAAATATTGGCGTCAGATACTCACCGACTAGAAAAAAAATGAGGGCCGTAAGTTGTCAACGCTGTCTAAAGATGTCTTTCCGCTATTACTAAAAATACTACACAATAAACTTATGGAAGATGGGAAAGGTCCTCAAAATCTCATTTCTGGATTCAGAAAAACTGGTCTACGTCCGTTTGATCCAATGCAACCAAAGAGAAGATTACCTCCTGAACACATTGCTACAGATGAAACGCCGACCTTTGTTTTCAATTCGGTGGTGGAAATGCTCACTGCGATGCGTACAGGATCAGACACATCATTGTCAAAACAAAGACGCAAAAGAGTAACCGTCGAACCTGGCAAGAGTATAACTGCCAATGATGTAGTCGCATCAACTTCAACTACTACGCCAAAATGTACACGGTTTAAGAAGACAAACCCCCGAAAACTTTCCTCATCTGTTGATAAAAAAGTTATATTGGAAGTTTAAGATAGATCAGAAAATATATCAGATGAAAGCAACAGTGATGATTTACCGATAGCTATAATTAAAAAGAATACTGAAAAAAAGACTGAAGAACTGAAAGAGATTAATAGAACTCGACCAGTTGTAAACGACTTGTAAAATACCAAACAAAAAATAATCACTGGCACTTCATTGGAAAGATAGTTTCTGAAGAAGAAAATGTGTTTAAAATAGATTTTCTGAAAAAAGTCCACCAAAACGAATGCTTTTTTTATTCCATCTAAAAAAGACGAAGATGGCTTTGTTACACATGAAATGATTGTTAAAGTATTACAAAATCCCGTGGAGGATGATAGTGGAAAAAGGCCATTTTTCCAATTTACTCATGATGATTTATCACATTATAATTTTAATTAATTAGGTACCTATTAATTACTTTAGTTTTGTTTTATATCGGTTACGAAATAAACTGCAGAATTAAAGCTTTATTTTGTATATTGTAAGAATGCAAGAATGTTATTTTGTTACCTAGGCATAAAGTTTATTTTATTGTTGTTTTAAAATAAATAGATAAATAATAATAAACAAGATACATCGTTACATTTTGCTGTTTTACTTTTTTAATATGCCTGTAAAATTTTCAAAGGCCGATTTTTAAAAACAAAAAAAAATGTCTAAATTAGCCCCACGTGCGAGGTAAAATCGTTACATAGCTAAATTACTATATTTCCAAAATAACCCCGACCTATGAGGTTATTTTGGTTTTTAAAAAAATATATAAGCTATACTTTAATGAAGGGGCCTATATTTTCTTACGTACAGTATAGCTTATATTTAGGCCTATCTAAAACCTATTATAAATTATTCAATTTTGAATTAACTTTTGTGTTGTATTAGAAAGACTGTCAAAAATGTCTAGAATAGCCCCGTTCTACGGTTTTAAAAGTTCGTTCAAACCCTTTGAGATATCGCTGGCTTAAAATTATAAGGTTCTATGTTACAATTTTAGCACAATATGAGTTATCACAATCACAAGGTTGTATGAGTGACATAAAACTTTTCGAGTCTAACATTAATATCATCGGACGTAAAACAGTGGTTCCATGTACACAAATAAAAAGTTCTATGTTTTCAGAATTCTATTTTGCTAAAACATAGAGTTATGTTATACTTAGAATTTTGTATTCGAATTAAAACTTATTTTATAAAACTACAAAGTACTATTCTGCAACATACAACTTTGTGATTTTCTATTGTGTATTGAACTAGCAGCAAAGACGTTCATAAGACTTTGCATGCTTGTTTGTTTTAGACATTTCGTGTTTAAAGCTGTGCTGTTTATAGTTAGTTCATGAGTTACCTAGTTATTATTTGTATAAAAATGAGTGATAGTGAACAAGAAGATCAATATTATGAAGGTGGTTAAGATTCAGATAAAGATTGTGAATGGGAACCTAATAAACATAAGGATAGTGAAAATGAAAATAGGTAGGTCAAAAAGTGAGGTTATGGAATTTTGCTTATTATATATTTTCCTTATTTTAGCAGTACCTCTAGCAGTGATGATGGCCCATATCCCTTAAGTAATATCGAAAATGAGCCTCTAAATGATAATTTAATTGACCCAGAGATCGAAAGAGAAGGTACTTTTATATGTTTTTTTTTATTGAACTTTCCTAAACATATTGTTTTAAGGTGATTTTCCAATGAATGAAAAAGAGCTTACAAAAAAACGTAAAAGATGCCCAGAGAAGTGGAAGTCGAATATCAGAAAAAGAAAGAGAGATCAAGGGGAAGAGTATATTTTATCAAGAAACCGGATTATGCCACCGAAATCAATTAAAATATTGAAAGACTGCACCAATTGCATTTATAAATGTAGTACAATTATTACCAATGATGAACAGAAACAGGTTTTTAATGACTATTACTCATTAGACAAATTAGCAAAAAAAAGTTTATTATTGCAAATTGTGAACTATGTGTCCCTACAAGAAGAAGGAAAGGTAAAAATAGTGAAAATTCAAAGAAAAAGAAGACCATTCGGTATTTATTTAAAATTAAAGAACGAAAAGTTCAAGTTTGCAAAACATTCTTCCTTTCAACTCTTGATGTGAGTCAAAAAACCATATATAATGCCTTGAAAAATAGAAATCGCGAGACAAACACTCCTAAAAAATTAGACATGGAACTCACACTAAAAAGACAATACCGGAGCAAGTCGTACAGGCAGTAAAAGAACATATTCATTCTTTTCCTCGTGTGGAGTCCCACTACTGAAGTGCCGATAGCAGAAGAGAATATCTAGAAAGCAGTTTATCGGTGGTAAAATTGTATGATTTGTATGTTCAGGTAATGAGCGAAAAAAAACCTACCAATAGTAAAGCTCTCGCAATATAGATATATTTTTTTGTAACCATTTCAATATACATTTTCATAAACCAAAAAAAAGATAGATGCAATAATGTATGTGAACTAAACAGACTTCAAACGGCAGAAGAACAAGAAAATAGTGATGTAGAATATATAAAGCACATTAAAGAGAAAGAAGAAGCAAGAAGAGATAGGAATAAAGACAGAGAGAGTGACAAAGCTGTGGTTCGACCTTCAAAATGTGTTAACCTGTCCAAAAGCAGAAGTTTCATCATTTTATTATAAAAGTAAAATGTCTGTCTATAATTGGACAGCACATCTGTCAATTAATGGGCAAGTTTATTGTTGTATTTGGCCGGAAATTTTAATGGGCAGTAAGGGAAATGATATAGCTAGCGCACTTGTTAAAATTGTGAACGAAATAGTTGTGGGTCAACCTTACATCAAAGAAATCACATTATGGAGCGATAGCTGCGTTCCACAGAACAAAAATTCAGTCATTTCTTATGCAATTGCTCATTTTATGATGAAACATAATCATTTGGAAAATATAACATTAAAATACTCAACTCCTGGTCATTCTTGTGCATAGGAAATTGATTCTGTACACAGTGCAATTGAGAGGTTATTAAGCGAAACTAAATATTATTCACCTGTTTCTCTTCTACGAATTTTATTAAAAGCAAACAGTAAGAAGCCATACAGGGTAATTCAGATGAGAGCTGCTGATTTTCTAGATTATCAGTCTTTAGCAGGCTGTTACAACTATAATGAAGTTCCCTATACAAAAATTTCAGCTCTAGAAATCAGAAGAAGTGTTCTAAATATAGGCTACAAAACATCACATGAGGAGGAAGTGTTTAAAATAGTAAACATTAAACGCAATACCAGAACAACTAAAGAAACAAGTCACGTGGTATTTCCTAACCCAAAAACGAGTAATGTGAAGACTGCGTTTCCAGAAACAAAAAAAGCGCTATTAGACGTATGCTACCATACATGCCAAAACTGGATCAAGAATACTACAAGGCAGTTATACCCAGTGAGCAATCGAGAAACCTGGAAATCAGTGACCACAAACTAAAAATATGTTTCAATAACGTAGAACTACGGAATATTTATGAGTTTGGCAATGCTGCAATGCTTCTCTTGTCGCATTGTGATGCTGGTGACAGGCGACAGCGTAACAGCCAACGCCTGCTACTTGTCATAACAAGTGCCGAAGCAACGAGATAGTCGAAACACAATTGTATTTTTTATTTAGTTGTCTGTAGTCGTAGCCGTGGTATGGTTTAGTGTTGCGTCCGAGGTTTACGTGTATTAGGTATGTCTGAAAATAAAAACAAGAAAAGATCTGCTGCGTATGGAACCGGCACAATTGATTTATTTTTTAAAAAGTTAAAACCCGATTCTGTGGAAGCGGAAACGACTAGTAATAGTAATAATAGTGGTGCAAAATATAGAACCATCAACCTCGAAAATGACATTAATTCAAGCTGTTCAAGAACAAGATATTCAAGAAGCTGAAGCCGAACAAATAGTACAAGAAACAAGCAATAAAAAAATGTGTTCGATGTTGGTTGTTTTCTTTCAAGAATTAATAGCATTGATAGTTTTACCCGGTGTCAACCATTGGGTACCAGACAAATATTATTCTTTTCCATACTCCATTCATGGAAAAAGAGGGAGAGAAGAAAAACGTCGAGTAAATCATGGACATTTAGAAAAATTTAATTGGCTGGTATTTTCTAATGAGAAACAAGGACTTTTCTGTAAATACTGTGCTGTATTTTTACCAGACCAGCGCTAGTGGGAGGGCAGAAAAATGTAATACCTAAAAAATTTCGATTTAAATCATCATCAACTAACAAATTATCACAGAGAGGCTGCCAAAAAAGGTAAATTTTTTCCATTCTTTTTAATTTGAGAAACTTTTAGGAATATTTTTTGCAGGTGAACAATTCTTGGTTATCTACCAGAAACCAGAACTTGATATAAGGAATCAATTGTCAGACGAAAGAAAAAAACAAGTATTAGAAAATCGTGCTCGTCTTATACCTATTCTAAAAACTATTATATTACACGGGCAGCAAAATATTCCATTAAGGGGTTATCGTGATGATGGGCCCCTAATTAAAGACTCCGGCGAATTTAATCTGATAGCAGGCGATAATGATGGTTGTTTTAGAGCTTTACTTAGATTTCGTAGAGATGCCGGAGATACTGTATTAAAACATTTAAAAAATTCCGCGGCGAATGCCACGTATATAAGTAAAACTACGGCTAATCAACTAATAAATTGTTGCGAAAAAGCAATTTTATCGGTAATAACAAAACAGATCGACGATTCTGGTTATTATTCTATTATTTTTGATGAAACTACAGATGTGGCTACTATATCTCAATTAAGCGTTTCTATTAGATATGTTTATAAAGAAAAGGTGCTAGAAAACTTTGTTGGGTTTTTGGATTTGCACAAATCAAATTATGATAGCGAGACAAACGAAAAGGTTTTAGGACAAACTGTCATTAAAAAACTCAAATCATTAGGATTAAATTTGGAAAAATGTGTTGGAATTGGTTGTGATGGTTGCTCAGTAAATTTGTCACAGGCAAAGGGAGCAGCTGTTACAATCCAAAAAGAGGCAAAGAATGCAAACGTTTTTCCATGTTTTAACCATGCTTTAAATTTATCCATATCAAAATCCCTAAGTCAGAAGTGTTAAGAATACCATGGGCACAATACAAGAAATTGTGACATTTTTTCAGGCCTCATCAAAAAGAAATTTTGTTCTAGAAAAATATTTGAAACATAAATTGAGCAGCCCTTGCGAAACACGGTGGATAGAAAGGCATGATTCTATTATTGATTTTCAAAAGGATATGTCATCTATAGAGAAAGCATTAAGAGAAATTTCCGAATGGAACGATATAACATCTTCAAGTAAAAGTAATATTCTTTTGAAAGCAATGCGAATGTATTATAACAATATTTTGTTTAGCAGATATTTTTGCTATTACATTATCATTTAGTAAATTTTTGCAAACTAAGAATATTGATATTGAGATCGCTACATCTAAATTAAAAAACCTTATTGAAACACTTGAGAAGAAAAGAACTGATGGTGATAAATGCTTTAAATATATTTTAAGAGACGCTAAAAAAACTATGGAAGAACTTGAAGTAGAACTGAGTTTGCCACGTCTGGTTGGCAGACAATCCCATAGACAAAGTTTTCCAGATCGTACAAATTTATTACCAGAAGATTATTGGAAAAGGGTAATCTATATAGCATTACTAGATTCTGTGATAGTAGATTTAAAAGATGGATTTCCAGAGAAAACTTTGGATATTTTCCTTCTAAATATTGTGATTCCCACAAATATCAAAGATTTAAAAAATATGGACATATTATCAGAGAAAGCAAGTAAAATTTTGGAAACATTTGGACAGGTTCTTGGCAATCCGTTATTTTCAGAGCTAATGGGAGAATTGCAATTATATCAGAATTCAAATCTGAACTTTGAAATTGATACTGCCTTAGCGACTTTGATAAATTTTGACAAAGAATATTTTCCTAATATTTATAAAATATTACAAATTCTGTCTACAGTGCCTGTGTCTGTTGCTACTGCCGAACGGAGTTTTTCAACGTTACGGCTAATAAAAACATATCTCCGTTCGACAATGGCTGAAGATAGACTAAACGACCTAGCGTTGATGTATGTTTACAAACATATTAATTTAAATTTAGAAAACATCATCAATCGTTTTGCGAGTAGCAAACGAAAGATTAATTTTATTATTTAAATTATATTTTATGTTATAAATATACAGTCTTTTATTCCTATTAGAAAATAGTTATGTTAAGTTTTAAGTTAGGTACCAGACGTAATACTGGTAATATCAGTATTTTATTTTATTTTTATATTATATATTAGATTTTTATATTATTTTTATCAATGTTCTGTATTATTTTGTTAATCTGTTAAATATATTTTATAAATATAAAACATTTAGTCACTTTATGTCCCTAGTCCCTACAGTAAATGATGGTGAAATGTCTCAATGATCTCATGATCTTCTTTCAAAAATTCGATACAGTATAGTCGCGCCTCACTATCTTTATCTTTGTTTCTATTTTTTTTCTGTTTATCGGACAGGGCCGAATTACACCATTTCGGTTATATTTTTAAAACGCATAAAAAACTTTCCAAAATAAAATATTTTTAGGTTCGCCCCCGCGACCCGCGTGCGTATCTTCTTAATTAGAAACCCTGTTTTTTATGCCCCCCTTGGCATAATCCTAGATCCGCCACTGGTTATACCCAATTTAATAGTAAAGGTAAATAACGTCCAGAAGCAAGGAAGTGTAGGAAAATCCACCAAAAAAAAAGAACCTAATTCAAGAATGAAGAGAAGGACAACACAATTTATTTTTTGATACCTACTTTTTGATAATAATCGTTTATCGTAGTTTGTATTTTCGTTTTTATGTTCATTAGTATTAAAGTTCTATGTTCATTAAAAAAAGTTCTATGTGTTTTTTGAAAAAAATATAGTGCAAATATGGTTTTTATTTTTACATACTAATTGACTATACTAATATACTAAGTATACATACGATATGTTCAAAAACATTAGGCACTAATTTTATTAATTCAAAAACTATTTTCCAATGCCCTAAATTTAAAACGCATTTTTCTCAAAAGTGTCTATGTGTAACATAGAATCTTATAATTTTAAGCCAGCGATATCCTAATTTCCGTTTATCTAACGACGAAAAGCTGTATAAGCATATTGGCGATAATTTCTCTAACACTGGAAATATCTACTACCCAAAGTTAAACGTAAAGATGTTTTACAAACATGTCATGATGATCCTACTACTGGTGGACATGTAGTTGTTTTTAAAACTTATCATCGTATTTTATCAAAATATTTTTGGCCTGGTATGAAATCAGAAATTTCTAAGTATGTAAATAAATGTAAAGTCTGCTCAGAACACAAACCTGAACAAAAGCTTAAAGCAGGAGAAATGGGAAGTAAACCTAAAGTTGATAGGTGTTGGCAATACAAACTGATTTAATAGGACCATTGCCTCGTAGCTCTAAAGGACATCAATATATCCTAGTAATTTGTGATTATTTTAGTAAGTTTACACTTTTATTTCCTTTGCGAAAGGCAATTGCCACAAGCATAGTTAAAATTATGGAGGAGCAGGTTTTTCTTTTATTTGGTACTCCAGAATATCTGAAATGTGACAATGGTGTTCTATTTAAAAATAAAGATTTTAAAAAACTAATGAAGGACTATAACGATTATTATTTAATCCTCTTTATCATCCACAGCCTAATTTTACAGAAAGAGCTAACAGAGTAATTAAAACCATGATATCTAGTTATGTGGGAGAAAACCACAAGAAATGGGATTTGCATCTTGCTAAGCTAGCATGTGCGTATATATAACTGCTAAACATGAGGTTACAGAAAAATCTCCCTATTTTATAAATTTTGGATATGAAATGATTACCAGTGGTAATGAGTATCAACAAGATAGAGACAAAACTAATTGTGTTAATGATAATGTTAATAATAAAGATGTATCTAAAAATAGGGAACATAAATTAAAGGAACATAGAAAATTTGTAAAAGAAAAATTAAAAGCAGCTCACATAAAAACAAAGCATTATTTTAATTTAAGGCATAGGCCTGTTCAATTTAAAGACAATTTTGTCTGGAAAAAAGAGTATACATTGTCATGTGCTGCTAAAGATTACGCAGCGAAGTTAGATAAAAAATATACAGGGCCTTTTAAAATTAAAAAGAAAGTTGGTGTAAATGTTTATAAATTAGAAGATGATACGGGCAATTCTAAAGGGACTTGGCATATCAAAGATTTAAAACCTGATAAAAGTCTTGACAATTAATGTCAGAATATTTTCAGGGCCAAACTGATTTATTTCATATTAATCTGCAATTTTACTTTTTAATGTAGTTACGTTATTTTGTGTAGTCAATTTTAAATTTTCTCTTGTGAAATTCTATTTGAAAAAAAAATCTTCGATTTTTTTTACAGGAACAAAGGGGAGTAAATGTTACGGTTGAATTCATCATTGTGAGAAATATTCATGTATCTTAAGTAGAAAAATCAACTAGTATTTTTTTTTTAACTTTATTTATAGATTACATTTTAAACATCACATTCTCAAACTTTACTTCATGGAAATTATTATCTATAATATTTTATCCACATGCATTAAAAGGTCACGTCTCAAGATTATACCGTAGACGTCATGGTTTCTGTTAAACATTATATCTCTGATAGAGGTATGGAATGACATTTAAGCTAGAGGACAAGCGAGCATTAGTTTCTTATTAATAAGTTATTATCCTACCTATGACTTTTGTATTGTTTGTGGATATGTGGATTATCTTTTGATCGTTATGTTCTTTCGAGGAATAGTTAATTTCTAATTGGGGGTAAATTTACTTAAATTCTGCCATCAGTTCTAAATGTCGTTTATTTGAATGTTATTAACAGTTCAATTGTTGTCGGGGTTGCACACCAAGTTGATCTGTGGTCACGTGAGCTCGTCTGTTCTTATAGACTTGATCCGTCATAATGATCATTACCTTGTGTGTGAAACGAGTAAATATGGAATGATTTGGACAATAGTTGGGTTGTTTCGAAGTAATTCCAGACTGATACTACTTAGACCGTTTAAGCTAAGTATGTTAGTACATTAATTACATTAATGGAACGCACTTCAGCTGTTAGCACTATGATCGACAAATCTTATGGATTCTGCAAATAACCGAATCTCGGGCCATAGTATTTTATGATTCACCTTGCATAAATATTACTTCATATGATTTTCTTATCTTTCTAACTTTTTTAATTAACGTTTTACATTTATATTTCTCTTGATCATTATTGATACGTGTTTACATAATTTCACATTCATTCGACAGGTGACCGACCTTGATATTTTCTGGCTAGTGACTTCTCTGCGTATACTGTCCATCTATCACGTTATAGCTCCATCGGTTGAATTGCTCCCTTTCCTTAAGGCCGTTTGTAACTTCACGACAATAATCCAACAATTTCATAAAAAATTTCTTGATAAATTTTTTAAAACATTTATTTCGAAAACTAGAATTATCTGTATGCAATTTTACTAAATTATTTTCCATTTTTCATTCATAAGCAGGCGCAGTCAATGTATTTTTGATTCGCCATCTATTGATACAAAATTTATGCTAAAAGAATATTTATCCCAGCGATGAAAAAAATGACAACTGACAGTGAAAAGTAAAAATTAGGTGTTAGGTTAAATACCTTAGATAAGGAATCTTTCTCTAGTCTAAGTTAAATACATTGTTGTTGTTTGACTTTCCGGTTGCCTGTTTATATTTTTCTGAATTTGTGGAAGTATTAAATATGAATACTGAAAAATTAATTACTATTGCCGGTGTGACTATCATAATTATCATAGCTCTACATTTAAAAAACCAAGTAAAAAAGAGAAAGAAAATGAGGTCTTGGATAGGTCGACGACAGCAAGGTAGAGGTCTTCTGAATATGTTGGAAACAGAACTGTTATCAGAAGATCCCACTGCTTATAGAAACTTTTTAAGGCTTAACAATGAACAATTTGAGGAGATTTTAAGCTTAATTGAAAATTACATTAAAAAGGAGGATACTTTGTTAAAAGCATCCGTTAGTGCAAGAAACAGGTTTGTATTTGTATTTAGTAGTCACTCTACTGAGTTATAGAACAATAGTATTTTATTTAGATTGGAGGTAACCCTACGATTTCTGGCAACAGGAGAAACATATAGATCTTTAATGTATAGTTGTAGAATTCATGAGTCTACAATATCAAGATTTATACCTGAGGTTTGTGTTGCCATTTATAAGAAGTTGAGAGAAAAATACTTGAAGGTAAGAATAAACAACGCGTGCTTGATATCTTTTTTGCTTCTTATTTATTTGTTCTAATTTCTACAACATTTTTAGACACCTAGAACAGCAGATGCCTGGAAAAAAATAGCATCTGACTTTAACGATTTATGGCAGTTTCCACACTGCCTAGGAGCCTTAGATGGGCGCCATATCACTTTTCGACCTCCTGTATCAGATGGATCGTATTATTATAATTATAAAGGCCAACATAGCATTGTTCTGTTGGGACTAGTCGATGCACATTACCGTTTTATATACACAAATGTTGGTGTGAACGGAAGAATCAGTGATGGAGGAGTTTTTCAAGCTTGCAGCCTTTCTAGTTCTATGAAGACAAATTACTTAAATTTTCCTTCACCCGAACCACTACCTGGTAGAAATTTGAAAACACCCTATGTTATTGTTGCAGATGATGCTTTTCCTTTATCAAACAACTTAATGAAACCATATCCTCAAAGAAGCCTTACCCATCATTGTAGGATATTCAACTACAGACTGTCGAGGGCCAGAAGAATTTCTGAAAATGGTTTTGGAATTTTAGCTAATCGCTTTAGAGTATTATTAAATCCAATTAATCTTTCAGCTGAAAAAGTAGAAGAAATCACCCTAGCGTGTATTGTATTACATAACTTCTTAGCTACACAAAATCATAATCTTTATCTTGACATTTCCCCAACTGATACATCATCCAAACCCTTATCTCAAATAGGACGTCAAGGCAGTAATATGTCTACTAATAGTGCGCGATTAATTCGTGAAGAATTTAAAAAATTTTTTGTCTCCCCTACTGGAGCTGTTCCCTGGCAAGACAATGCTATAGCTAATAGCAATTGGTGAAATATTCATATTTTATTGTCTATCAACTTTTGTGGCACAGATTCAGGGATTAAGCCACCTATAACACTGAAAGATGAAAACCAAATTGATAAAATGTCATATCAACACAAAAATTTTGTTTGTATCAAAAAATCACTGAATGTAAATATAATTTTGTTTGTATCAAAAAATCACTGAATGTAAATATACTTACTGATTTGAATAAAAACTGTGACGCCTAGTATTAAGCATTTTATATTTATCTTTTTGGACACATTTTGGTCCTTTTTTTTACACATGGTGTCGTCCCGAAGTTGATGAATAATTTGTTTTATTAATATTTTTGTACATTTTATAATAAACTACTTGATAATTAAATTTGTCATTTATTGAACTAATAAAAAGATCGATGTATAGGTTCAAAACTCTTTATTTAAAAAATAAGTCACACATTAACAAAATGTGTTTTAAAAATTTCTGTCTAGCAATTCCCTAATTTATTTCTACTTCTTTTGAACTTTTTATACCTGCATATAATAATCTTGTTATTTCTAATTCAATTTCATTTTTAATATCGCTATTTGTAATTTCTGGTAACTTAGATGCAACGAAGTCTCCAAATACCTCATCACTACTTTTCTGTTTTATGTCTCCACTTCTAATATTACATAAGGAGGTCAAATTATTTAAGGCCCCTGATGCCTTCTCTAAAACCGAGTCTGAAGTTACTATTCTCTTCCGTTTTTTAGTATTTTTTTTCTGTTTTTCCGTTAGGACCACTGGATGCGCTACTAGTGGGTGAAAGTATTACATCAAATATTTGAATATCATCACTTTGGGGCATTTGTGTTTCTGAAATACCACTTGGACCAGGTGATACATCATCCATTACATTTTCACTTTCTTCATAATTCTAAAAAAAGTTACAACCACAATTTTTCAATATCTTAAAAACAAATGTACATAAAACATATATTTTGCTCATTTTTAAAAGATTTTATTAATAAAACTGTACTCACCTGTGATATGCCATCTTCTTCAATATCAATTGAGTCTACCGCTAGTCTTGGTACAATATCGTCTAATAAAAAGAACATGTCATTATAATACCATAGTGTTGGTTCGTAAATCTGAAATAAAACGTTATTACACACAAATAGATGAAGTTACTGTTAGAAACTTACATAATCTGTACCCTGTCCAGACTTTTCTGATTCTACCTGTTTTCTTCGTTCTCTTATAAAATTTGTTTTCAAACCTTGAAACTTCGCCTGTATCTCATTTATTGTAATATCTGCTTTTATTTCACCAATCGTTTTTTGAATGCTTAGCAATGCATTGTTTCGCATGTGTCTATTTTTGTAATGAGGAGACTTCGTTTTATACAAGTTTGGCCATTTCTTGTATTCTTCAATTAGAAGCGACACTTCATTTCTTGACCATGACATGGTAAAACTACTCAAAATTTCTACACAGTTGAAAAGTAAAGTATAAAATTTTAACCATTTGAGAATATCATTCATTGAGGAGTTTGAGGTTATACCACAGAATATGTCAGCGTACCGACTGGTCGCGATTTCACAATCTGAACTAAACTTTTGCGCATATTTCCACGTCGATTTCAACGATAAAGTAGAACGTGTTGAAAATAATTCTTCCAAATAACATTTCCTAAATTTCTTGTATATTTAACTGTTTGCAATGATACGATATTTTTAAAATTATTTACTAATTTATTTTCTAGGAAATTATTTTATAAATATCAAATAGTGACAAACGGCCTTTAGTTGGTTGTCTTGGTGTACGGACCTACATGTTGTAGAAGGTGAGAGTTTGAAAGTTGAAATCCGATTTTATCATAGTGGATGTTAATCATCGTTGACTCGGGATTATTTCCTTCGCCTATTTAAAGGATGCCACTTAGTATCTTGTCAGCTAAATGCTGGATTAATTCTACAATTAACATGTGTATGGACTTTGACACTCTATAGAAAAGGGTAACCTAATTAAAGTAGGACAATAATAATTAACAAGTACTTACTTGTGTTTCTTATTAAAGTTTAGGCGGCTATCACTGGGCCTTTAGTAAAGTATCGCTGGGCTATTATGGTTTTTCATTTTTCACTGGAAAAACTTAATAGGTTATATTTGATAATAAAAAGCATTTCATTTTCTTTTTTTTCAAGGGGTTAACCCATTAATTCCCACGCCATTTTTTTTGCAAATTTGATTATTTTTTCGTCAAACTTCTTCTTCTTGCGTAATGTCGCCGTTTATATCCTCCTCGTCCATCTGTTCATCTACTTTCGGAGGAATGATTACTAAATCAATTGCATTCTTTTGTCTCGAGGAGCCGACGGCATCTGCAGCAGCAGCCAAATTCTTATACCTTTTTTCGTAAAACACATTTGGTGAAAGTGTAGGGAAATATATGTCATTGTCATCCATCATAGAGCTCATCTGCAATTGAAAAACACTAGTGTAGATGGTGCCACAAAACCTACGAATTTTTCGAATATGTACCGTGATTAGCCCACTGTACTCAATCGGGTACACCTAAGTTCGAGAGGGTCTCTTGTTGAAATTATAAATACAATAAGCATAAATTTTGCGGATATACTTTCAAACATCGTTATTGAAACCGACAACGTATAAAAATATAAACGAAAATACCAAAAATAACGTTAAAAAAGAATAATACTTACTTAGTTGCACGACACGATGATCAGCTGTTGTTGCGCACTCATCAAAATAATTTATGAACTGGCGATATTCTATAAAGGGCACTTGTCAATCGTAACATATAGTAGGAAACTGTATTATGAAAGAGTGGAATGTGTTTCTTTTTAAAAATTGGCCCAGAGGTGGCTCTGCGATACAAATTTTAGTAATGTACTCAAACAAGTACAATGGGAACGAATGGGTTAAGAAGTTTGTCTAGGTTATGATGTCTAGGAGATTCGTTTATTTTGCCAATATGGTTTTATATATAATTTTGGTTATATGGTAATGGAATTTTATCAAGTCTTGCTAATGTACCGAATAGAGCTGAATTAGAGGGTCGATTTGTGTTTTCGACAAGTGTTGGAAGTCAAGAGCCAATTAATTTCATCGTCGAGTTTTGTAAGCATGCAGTTTGGTTAATGGAACAATATTAGTCTGGTGTTGAAGAAACCAAAATTGAGCATACTTTCCACTTTCCAGGTTAAGTTAAGTTTTGATATTTTTTTAAGTACTTGTTAAAAATTTCGACCTTGATGTAAATAATTAATCATTTATTGTGTGCATGTTTTTTTTTTCAATTTTACTTATTCAAATTTAAATTAGTACTGGTACTCATGTTGTAAATTTAGTCCAGTCAAAATTAGATCTGTGATAGATCATTGAACTTTACGAAAAATGTAATAAGTGATCTAGTTATAAATATTTGTCTTGTGTTTTTTTTTTGTAAACTACATGCAATTGCATTTGGTATAAATCAACCTACTGGTATTACATACTTTGGTTTCGGGGATAGTTTATGAATTTAAAAATTTCACATACCTATTTGCAAATATTTCTTTTATATTTAAAACCTGGCTAATTAACTGGACTTGATATAATTAAACACTTTATTAAACTTACGTTGTTTAATTTCCCAGAATAGGTTCCATTGAAAATATAAAGTGTGGTAAGGTATACCAAATTCTCTGGTCAAAAATTAATTGTTATTTTTTGACTTTGGAGTACCTACTGTGAAGCTGAAGACACCAGTTTCATCTGTATGACACTGGTAACGCAACCTGGGATATAACGAGATAGCCGAGAATTGGTAAGGTGTTCAATTTTATTTTGGTACGTTTTACTTGCCATCCCAATATAAACGAACGTCATAAATACCATTGAATATAACAAAATATGCTTACACGAACTTCCTACTTTATAAAAAAAAATACTTACATTATTTCTGGTAAACTAAGAATCACTACTTGTTGTCATTGTTGGTATTTCTATTTCTAAGTTAGAATTATATATATATATATATATATATATATATATATATATATATATATATATATATATATATATTTTAGAAATGTCGGATTATTTTGGAATATGTGGCTTTTAGCAAAGTCTGGCAACCATGTCCTATACTTGAGCGCCGAACAGTCACGTGCGCCTGTCATGGTAGAGATTTAACACGGACCTTCTTAATCTGTTGTTTTGATCGACGGCACCGGCTTGTTTCGTGTCGAGATCTGTAGGTGAAAGACTATATAAAAATTCACGGGAAAAGTAATAGTGTCAAACTTTTAGTTCTGGAGACCATCGTATATACATTACGGTAGGTAAGGACGTGTGCACTAATTGCTACATGCACTGATATCATTCTCTGAAAAAAAGTGAGGTTATAAATTAACTGCAAAATTTTCTACAGCTATATTTGAGCGGGGTAATTTTAGACATCTTTGTCTAAAATAACCCTATTTTCCAAAATAGCCCCGCATGAATTAGTTGGAAACGTTTTTTTCAATTTCGTAGGTTAATATGGTTCGAATCTACAAAAAAACGTTGAGCCATTATAAAAATGGAAAAAATTATGTTCCTATAAAAGTTACACGGATGAAAATTTGCGAAATGCAATAAAGGCTGTTCAAGAAAAAAGAATTTCACTTAGAGATGCAGCAAAGAGAAATGGAATTCCCACTTCCACATTAGCCTTGAGGGCGAAAAAAAGAGTACCTATGAAAAAGCAGGGAGGCCATGTCTTTTGTCGGCAACTAAGAAAACACTTTTATTGAATATCTTAACTTAGTAGCTTCTTGGGGCTATCCTTTCGATTTGTATGATCTCCGTTTACTTGTAAAGTCGTACCTTGACAAGAAAATCGTACAAGAAAATCGACTGACAAATAATCTCCCCGGAAGAGATTGGTCTACAAATTTTGTTAAGAGGCATAAGAATGTTATATCTAATCGATTGTCGGCAAATATTTCCTCTAAGAGAGCCATGATGACAAGTGAGAAATTAGACGCATTTTTTGAAAATGCTAGAGAGAAATTGAAAAGTACAAATCCGTCCTTAATTATTAATTATGATGAAACCAATCTAACTGACAATCCGGGAGCAAAAAAATTTATCCTCAAGGGAGGCACTAAGTATCCAGAGCGGGTAGTAAATTCTACAAAACTGCTATCAGTTTGATGTACGCAGGAACCACTGGTGGTCAGCTACTGCCGGAATACGTTGTGTATAAAGCCGAGAATATGTGGAATACATGGACCATAGGAAGACCACCAGGCACACGTTATAACAGATCACGCAGCGATTGGTTTGATAATGTTTGCTTCGAAGACTGGTTCTTCACAGTTGTAATTCCATTTTTGAGTGACAAAGAGGGACAAAAGGTAGGTATAATCATTAATTTATTAAACACCTACCTACATACCTACCTACCTTATAATTCCCAAATATTTTTAACCACATTCATTGTTCTTTTTCGTGTTGCAAATATTAATCGGGGACAACTTGTCATCCCATTTTTCCAACGATGTATTAGCTGCTTGTGAGAAATATGACATAGTTTTCATTTGCTTATCAAGCAATGCTACGCACCTCATGCAACCACTAGATGTTGCATTTTATGCGCCTTTAAAGAAATATTGGCGTCAGATACTCACCGACTAGAAAAAAAATGAGGGCCGTAAGTTGTCAACACTGTCTAAAGATGTCTTTCCGCTATTACTAAAAATACTACACAATAAACTTATGGAAGATGGGAAAGGTCCTCAAAATCTCATTTCTGGATTCAGAAAAACTGGTCTACGTCCGTTTGATCCAATGCAACCAAAGAGAAGATTACCTTCTGAACATATTGCTACAGATGAAACGCCGACCTTTGTTTTCAATTCGGTGGTGGAAATGCTCACTGCGATGCGTACAGGATCAGACACATCATTGTCAAAACAGAGACGCAAAAGAGTAACCGTCGAACCTGGCAAGAGTATAACTGCCAATGATGTAGTCGCATCAACCAACTACTACGCCAAAATGTACACGGTTTAAGAAGACAAACCCCCGAAAACTTTCCTCATCTGTTGATAAAAAAGTTATATTGGAAGTTTAAGATAGATCAGAAAATATATCAGATGAAAGCAACAGTGATGATTTACCGATAGCTATAATTAAAAAGAATACTGAAAAAAAGACTGAAGAACTGAAAGAGATTAATAGAACTCGACCAGTTGTAAACGACTTATAAAATACCAAACAAAAAATAATCACTGGCACTTCATTGGAAAGATAGTTTCTGAAGAAGAAAATGTGTTTAAAATAGATTTTCTGAAAAAGTCCACCAAAACGAATGCTTTTTTTATTCCATCTAAAAAAGACGAAGATGGCTTTGTTACACATGAAATGATTGTTAAAGTATTACAAAATCCCGTGGAGGATGATAGTGGAAAAAGGCCATTTTTCCAATTTACTCATGATGATTTATCACATTATAATTTTAATTAATTAGGTACCTATTAATTACTTTAGTTTTGTTTTATATCGGTTACGAAATAAACTGCAGAATTAAAGCTTTATTTTGTATATTGTAAGAATGCAAGAATGTTATTTTGTTACCTAGGCATAAAGTTTATTTTATTGTTGTTTTAAAATAAATAGATAAATAATAATAAACAAGATACATCGTTACATTTTGCTGTTTTACTTTTTTAATATGCCTGTAAAATTTTCAAAGGCCGATTTTTAAAAACAAAAAAAAATGTCTAAATTAGCCCCACGTGCGAGGTAAAATCGTTACTATATTTCCAAAATAACCCCGACCTATGAGGTTATTTTGGTTTTTAAAAAAATATATAAGCTATACTTTAATGAAGGGGTCTATATTTTCTTACGTAAAGTATAGCTTATATTTAGGCCTATCTAAAACCTATTATAAATTATTCAATTTTGAATTAACTTTTGTGTTGTATTAGAAAGACTGTCAAAAATGTCTAGAATAGCCCCGTTCTACGGTTTTAAAAGTTCGTTCAAACCCTTTGAGATATCGCTGGCTTAAAATTATAAGGTTCTATGTTACAATTTTAGCACAATATGAGTTATCACAATCACAAGGTTGTATGAGTGACATAAAACTTTTCGAGTCTAACATTAATATCATCGGACGTAAAACAGTGGTTCCATGTACACAAATAAAAAGTTCTATGTTTTCAGAATTCTATTTTGCTAAAACATAGATTTATGTTATACTTAGAATTTTGTATTCGAATTAAAACTTATTTTATAAAACTACAAAGTACTATTCTGCAACATACAACTTTGTGATTTTCTATTGTGTATTGAACTAGCAGCAAAGACGTTCATAAGACTTTGCATGCTTGTTTGTTTTAGACATTTCGTATTTAAAGCTGTGCTGTTTATAGTTAGTTCATGAGTTACCTAGTTATTATTTGTACAAAAATGAGTGATAGTGAACAAGAAGATCAATATTATGAAGGTGGTTAAGATTCAGATAAAGATTGTGAATGGGAACCTAATAAACATAAGGATAGTGAAAATGAAAATAGGTAGGTCAAAAAGTGAGGTTATGGAATTTTGCTTATTATATATTTTCCTTATTTTAGCAAGTAGATGTATTTGGAGAGTTCCAGCACCGGCTGCTGCGGCTGCAGCGGCTGTCCACATGGCGCATGTCTGTTCTTTAATATATTAGACGGGGTATTTGTTTCCGCAATAATGATCGATATATTTATTAATTACTGCAGAACAAGATATAAAGAATGAATATCATGATAAAGGAATAAGATATTGTTATATAGTGAATAATTAATCATGAGCGAACAAGAGGAAAAGTAGATATGGATAGTTAATTAATATATGTATTTATAATTTTTATAATACAGTTACTATGTGAATGAAAATAATTATGAAATAAAAAAAGAGACTTGACGTAAAATAAATAAGAAACAGTTTAAAATTAATAAACGCAAAAATCAAATAACCAATATAAAATGTGTCAGCCTTATGATAAGACAATGAATTCTTTATAAAAATAAAAATAATGGTATAGGATGTGACGACACTCTTTGTTCTCACAAAATTCCCGACGAGTTCTAACAAGTCGGATGGTGAATAGTCGAGTAAATGTATTTAGGTCTTTCAAGCATCATTTATAAAAACAGATTATCAGATAGTTTTTGCTAATTGGTATTACTGTGTAGACGCGTTGTGACAAGCTTACTACAAATAATATTTGATTAACATGTGTGCTAATAATGATAATTATGTAAAAAACTTGACTACTGCCATAGAGACATTATTTATTGAATTAGACACTCTTCGTTTTATTGCGAGTTGTGAATGTTTTAAGAATAATAATTATGATATTGACCCATTATGTTGTAATGAAGAGGAAGTTCAAATTCTACAGGAGCTTATATCTTCGTATGAGAAAGGGGTAATTATTTGTCAAAAATATTTCTATGATATTTTAAACCTGGAGGAATTTTGTGAGGAGATGGTAAATGCAGATTTGCGACGTTTCTTAATAAATACTCTGCTAGAATTTCTATCCAACGAAATAATAGAAAAATATAAATTATATGAGGAAAAGTGATGTGATAATGAATGAAGGAATACAGTTAAGAAATTTGTTATTTAAAATATATATATTTGTTATTTAAACATGTCTGTATTGTTTTTACTTTAAATAAATTTGTGATTTAATGTATGTATGTTTTCTTTTTAAAATAATTAATTTTCCACAGGTCATAATATATTACTGCGTTCAAATTTGACCATTTGTTACAAACGTTCTAAAAAGGTGTTGTGGGCTTTGTTATCTCGAATAACAAACAATTTTGCTTTTTGTCGTTTGCAAGGTTAGAATATCACGTAAACTTTTACGTCTTTTATTTTCAGTTCAAGAAAGTTACAAAAAAATAAAAATTCATATAAATAACTCTTGATTGCTGTGTCGTAGAATAGCATCTAACCATTTACAAATTTCTAAAAATAACAATTTAAAGAAGAAAAACATTGAAACATTTATGTCAAACAACAGAAAAGTTTCTTATTGTACAGCGTCATTGTCATTATTCTATACTATTTATGTATTGGTTTCTGGCGGAAACGTCTATGTCAGTGACAGCGGGAGATTGACCGTCGTGTTAGGTAAAAAGCAATGGCCAGCAACATTATACGCTGCTGTGTCTTAATATTGTTTGGTGCTTAACAATGTACAAAGGGTTATTCCTTTCCAAGTAATTGTATAACTGACAAAGTTAGAAAAAAATGTGGACTATCTAATTCAGAGAAATAAAAATATTGCACGAGAACTTTTAAAACATAATAAAAGACTAATATAAGAATAAGTCGACGTTCATTCTTTCACGTCATGTTTCTTTTTCAACTTAGACAATATGTGACAATAAATCAGAAGGTTTACATAGAAAAAGGAACTATGCTGAATACAGTGAGATTAAAACGCCGTTGGTACCTATAGGACGTGCAATTCATAATTCAAAAGCGTATTAGGTAATAGTCAACAATATTACATGCTAGATATTGTTTAATCTTTAACAATGTGTGATACAACCCTTTCTAAATAATTCTATTCAGTGACAAAGTTAGAAAAGAATAAAAATGCCAATAAATAGATTCCTATGTCTAATTCAGAAGCATGAAAATACGTTCCCTCTTTATGCTATGTTCCATTTTCAGCTTAGACAATACAACAATAACATAATTTGGAAGATTTACGTAGAAAAGCAGCTGTACTGGAATTTTAAATGCAGCAGTCTAGAACATGAAATAATTAATAAATCAAAGGCTTTTAATAATTATTTATTCGAAGAAGATATGTGATGTCAAAATTGTGCTGTCACAAGTTTATTTATGTTTAGTTGTGAGGAAGACTGCATAGAAAATTTACATAGGTTATTAATTTTTTGTTTAGTGCTAATAATATAGTGAATAAGTTTTTTTCTAATTCGTTAAAAATACAGGATACTACCCAGAATTCTTTTGTGTGATAGTTAAAAGTACAATATTAATGATGAGTTTACATTTATTACAGACAATGAATAAGATTATTGTGTTATCATCAAATATTATGAATGTAATGAAGTCAGATATCGTTTCAGTTGTATGCATATACTAATAGAAATGTCTAAATTGTACAATATGAAAGATAAATATTATAAAAATGCTGTAGAACAAGATGTAATTAGCAAAGTAGAAGCGTTCAATAAATATATTTTCAGCGAAGATATGTGGTGTGCGAATTGCGTCAGCCACAACCACTATTTTTAAGTTTAAATTTAAGGAAGATTGTATTGACTCCGCATTATAAATATAAAGGACGAAATATATACTTTAAATGAAATTGTGTATTATTTTTAGAATAGTTTTATTATTTATTGTAATATTATATGAGTGCTAGAAATCAAACTGAATATTTTTTTAAATTAACTTTCTACGACACATAAAAGAGTAGGGTTGTGTGAGGTAGGTAGGAGGATCTGCCTGCTTTTTATATAAAAGACCACTGCTGGAGAACGCTACATGTTAGTGCTTGTAGTTTATGTGAAGTGCCTGTGTTCCATATATCCTATCATTCCTTTTTCCAATTTTATTTAAAGTTTACACTAAAACTTATAAGTTTACTTAGTTCAGTGCAAAATACAACATTTTAAAAGTAAGCATTATTTACTGTATTCAAATATCTATTTTTTTTATATATTTTCTATTTGCAATATTTTTACATTTTTCAAAATGTCAGATATCGATTTAGCTAAAATTAACACAATTTCCAATCATACTTTGAATTTTTTTCCACAAAAACGTATATCAGATTTAATTATTCATAGAGTTTATTATATAAGAAAAATATATTCAATGAAAACCAAATTTGATCGTGCAGTAGCGGTTAAATTAGAAGACAGTAATGATAATAATAATGTTTGTCAATGTTTTTTACCTAAAAGAATTATTGACAATTTCTCTGATGAAATTATCACTAAAATAATGTTATCAGAAAAGAAGTATACTTTAACTTACAATGGAGAAAGTCAAAAACTATTTGCAAATTCTTCGACTATGTCATTAATTGAATTTAATATTATAGATTAAATTTTATATAATCTTTACTAATTAAAAAAATAAAAATTATTTTGTATTAAAATAATAGATATTTAATTTTTTTTATATTATTAAATTTATAAATTATATATATAAGATGTATGTTTTGAATAACTTAAATAATTTACTCATGAAGTGGATTATTATATGCATATTACTTTTCTCGACATTAATTATTTCTAATCCGTCCGCTTTCAAGTAAATAAATTATTTCATTGTTTCCAGTAAGACATTCATATTACAGTACTTAGCAAATATATTATATAAGCACAAAATTACTTTGATAAAACTTTTTCTTTGCATTTAGGGAATATATATATATATATATATATATATATATATATATATATATATATATATATATATATATATATATATATATATATATATATATATATATATATAATATATATATATATATATATATATATATATATATATATATGGTTTATATATATATACATATATATATATATTTAAACCATATTTCCAACCATCCCCACCTCTCTCTCTGTCCCTCTTACACATCATGATTTTTAATAATAGAAAAACAAAATCAGGAACAACATGACTAGTTTTAAATGTGATAATTGTTCAAAAACATTCAGTCGTCGAGATGACTTAAATAGACATATAAGTGCATTGCATTCTAAGGACAATATACAAAATATGTATCAGTGTGTATTATGTAGTATGGCAAGTGTTTATAAAAGAAACGTAAAAGCTCATATGAGAAAAGTGCATGGAAATGAAACTTCTTCACCACTACTAGTGAAACACATTGGAGGTCCAGGCACCTCCGCAGAATCGAGACCATCAACATCAACTAGCGAAAATATTATTGGCAGTGAAGAAACCGATAAGACTGCTAATATGGTTAATTGCACAAAATGTGACGTGCTTATACCATATGGTAAAATGGCTGCACATCAAAGAACTGTAACTCACAAACAAAACTGTGACACAATAGTTCTCGGAGATAATATAGAATTGATACAAACTGCATTTAAAAACAGAATTGCAACTTACAGAATTAAACATGAAGATGTAACAGATCTCAATTCGACATCAGTGGAATCTTTTTTTCAGTCCATTAAAGAAAAAGTTCTACTATTAATAGAATCCGTCTTAAAAGAACAAAAAAGTTGCATAAAAATATATTTTGAGCTTTTCGGATGGTACATGATCTCAACAAAAGAAGAAGAAGAAGGAAAAGATGAGGTCAGACAAGAAATAAAATCATTTAATAGCGAGTACCAGACTGTTAGTATTAGTACTGATTTAGAAGAACTTTATACTAACTTTTGCGATATATTAAAGACAAAAAGTGAGGAATTTCAAGTAAGTTGATTAAGAATTTTTAAAATTCATATTTCATATTTTATATGTTTCTATTTTGTTTTAGGAAAAGGATTCAGGATGGGCATTGGTGTCTCTACTATATTTAGAAATTAATGTTGCCAAGTACAATCCACTGCGAGCGTCTTCATATCTACCATTACCTAAAGACATTGCTGCTAAAAATGCAGTTATCAATGTTCAAAATTCAGGTATTTTCCACTCATGTTCATATTATTTATAAAACTATTGATTATTATATTTTTTCTTATTTTTCAGATAATAAATGTTTTGTCTGGAGTATTCTCAGTGCTTTACATCCACCAGCACAAAATGCGCAACGCGTTACTCATTACCAAAATTATTTACATGAACTTAACATGAAAGACATTTCATTTCCTGTTAGTGTAAAAGACATTGTTAAATTTGAAAAACAAAATGATGGTTTGAGTATCAATGTATTTGGCTTGGAGCAAGGAAAACATAAATGCAATATTGTAGGACCACTATATCACACAAGGGAACGAAAGCCGACTCATGCAAGTATTTTTTAATACATTGCCACATATGTCATTAATTCAATTAAGGATAAATGGCAAATTTTTTATTATTGCTTTAAAACATTTTATTTATTATTTCAGGTGAACCTGTTGTATTTGGAAGGTCCTAATAAGAAATCTCATTACTGCTGGATCAAGAATATATCTAGGCTTGTAGGAAGTCAGTTAACTAAACATTATGGAGCTATACATATTTGCGACGGGTGTTTAGTATTTTTTAGGGAAGAAAGCGGATTACAGAAACATATAAGTCAGGGTGATTGTCAAAAAATCTGTACAATACTACCGGAACCAGGAAACAATTTCTTGCAGTTCAAAGATTTTCATTTAAGTTTTAAAATGCCATTCACGATCTACTCTGATTTTGAGACAATTTTAAACCCCATTCATGGCTGCACCTCAAACCCTACAGAAAAATATACCATCAACACTCATATTCATAAGGCTCATAGTTTTGCATATTTCATCAAATGCTCCTACAATGACTCACTATCCATTTTTAGATCATATAGAGGCAAAGATTGTACCAACGTATATATGAAATGGTTAATAGAAGACGTTCGTCGTATTTACAAAGATCATTTTATCAATTATAAGAGCATGAAGCCTCTAACAGTTGAAGAACAAAAGAGACATGATACTGCGAAAGACTGCTTCATTTGCGGAGAAAAGTTTCAAAATATTGTCATCGATAATGGAACAAAGAAATTCTCTTTAGCGAAAGTGCGAGACCATGATCATTTTACCGGTGAGAGGATATTTTCAATATTATTATATAAATAAATGTCTTTACTTTGCTATATATTTTTATTTTTTCAGGAAACTATCGTGGACCCGCTCATAGCAAATGTAATTTAAGATATCGTAAACCCAGGTTTGTGCCTATATTTCTACATAACATGAGTAACTATGATGTACATTTATTCGTGAGAGAGGCAGCAGTTCAAGCAGAAAGTGTTACCGTTATTCCCCAAAATAAGGAAAAATACGTTGGATTCTTTGCGAAAATCCGAGTAGATGATGAAGTTAACAATGATGACAATAGCGAAGATGATGCTGATAGTGATGATGATAACAATGACGATAATGCTAAAAAAAATAACCGATATCTGACTCTGAGGTTTCTAGATTCTTATCGTTTCATGGCCTGCAGTCTCGATAGTCTAGCAAGCAATTTGGAAAATCATCAATTTGTTGAAACCAGAAGAGCATTTCCCATTGACGAGGAATTCAGTTTGGTTACTAGAAAAGGGGTATTCCCATATGAATATGTGGATTCATATGAAAAACTGGAATCAACTGTAGAGCTGCCTTCACAAGATAAATTTTATAGTACTTTGACTGAAAGTGCTATTGACGAGGAGGAGTATGAACATGCCAGGAAAGTGTGGAAAACGTTCCAGTGTATGAATTTAGCCGAATACTCTGACTTATACTTAAAAACAGATGTGCTACTTCTCACCGACGTCTTCGAAGCCTTCCGAGTCGTTTGTATGAATATATATGGTTTGGAGACATGCAATTTTATGACCCTCCCAGGCTTGTCATGGCAAGCAATGATGAAATACACAAAGGTGAATATTCTCTATTACATATTTATTTATATAGATTGCATTTTTTGCAATGAATTAATATTTGTTTTTTTTTTGTTTAATTATTATTATTATTATTTCAGGTTAAACTCGAGCTACTAACGGATGTTGATATGCTGCATTTTATCAGAAAATCCATCAGAGGCGGAGTCGCACAGTGCTCTCACAGACATGCAGTAGCAAATAATAAGTATATGCCACCACGATCTAGTAATGATAAATTTAATCATTTGGTATATAATTGTAATGAGGATCCGCGCTTCTTAATTTATCTGGATGCTAACAACTTATATGGATTATCTTTATCGCAATACTTACCGCACTCGGAATTTAAATGGTTGTCAGATGAAGAAGTAGCTAATTTTGACATCTTCACTCGATGCAATGATTACAACAGTGAAGTTGGATTCATTCTTGAAGTCGACATAAACTACCCATATGAACTTCATGATAGTCACGATGAGCTCCCTTTTTGCCCACAAAACATGGTTCCACCCGATGGCCGGAGTAAGCAGTCAAAATTAATTCCAAATCTCCTCAATAAAGAAAAATATGTTCTCCACTATCGCAATGTTTTTCAGGCAATACAACATGGTTTGCAAGTCACTAAAATTCACCGTATTCTATCTTTCAAACAATCTGATTGGTTAAAGAAGTACATTGACTTAAACACAAAAAAGCGTCAAGAAGCCAAAAATGATTTTGAGAAAAGCTCATACAAGTTGGCAAATAATGCCATTTTTGGAAAATGCATGGAAGCAGTGGAGAAGCGTGTAGATGTCAAACTCGTCAATCACTGGAAAAATATTAAACAGAAGAAGGGAGCCGAAGATCTCATTGCTAAGCCTAATTTTCATAGCTTGGCTATATTTGACGAAAATTTTGTTGCAATTCAAATGAAAAAAATAAAGTGTATATATGATAAGCCTATATATGTAGGTTTCAGTGTTCTCGATATTTCAAAAACCACGATGTACTCATTTCATTATGATTTTATTAAAAACAAATATGGGGAGAAGGCAAAGCTGCTATATACAGATACAGACTCTCTTGTTTACAGCATAAATTGTGATGATATTTATAGTGACATTAAGGAAAATATAGAAAAATTTGATACGTCTAATTTTACTCCTGATAATCCGTATGATATGCCGCTTATAAATAAAGCAGTTTTAGGTGTATTTAAAGATGAGAATGCTGGTGTGCCAATGCTCGAATTTGTTGGACTACGTGCGAAATTGTATGATATAGTAGTAGGTTGTAACACTGTAATAAAAAAAGCCAAAGGTGTAAAGAAACATGCAGTGAAAAGATTACAGCACGAAGACTACAAACAGTGTCTTCTCAAGAAGAAAATTTTTTTGTGCCGACAGAATATATTTAAATCCATCAAATACATTATACATACCCAGGCAATCAACAAAGTGGGATTATCGCCTTTCGATGACAAAAGATGTATTTTATCTGATGGTGTAAGTACATTAGCGTGGGGAAATCATCATTTAAAATAAACGCCTTGTTGGCTATCTTATATAAAATAGTAAATGTGTGTTTTATTTTGTTCATTGTTTTGTGTAACTCAATCCATGTAAATGTTGTATATTTTATTCATTTATAGGTTCAATTTGCTAAATTATAAAAAATTTTATACATGTTTAGTCTTGTACATATTCATATATTTTCATATTTTTTAATTGTAAAAATAACCACTGTTCTTATTTATGTATATAGTCAACTGTTTGTAAAACTTGATATATTATTTTTTGGTACTATGTAGGTACTTTTATTATAAAAATAATTATAAATTTTTATATTTAACTATCGCATTTAATACTTTTTATATGACTAGTTTAACTCAATCTTTTATTTTTTCGACAATGTGTAGATACTTTTATTTTTAATATAGTTAGTTATAGATATTTTACACTTAATTCTTATATTTTGTGCTGTAATTATAAACTAAACGTTAATTTTGTATAATATTGGAACTTTGTTCATATAACATAATTAGCAACATCTTCATATTTCTTTTAAATAAAACGATAATTATATATAAATACATCTATTTATTTTAATGGAACAAACCTTGTGCTATTACAACACAAAGGCTGAAAATGGATAATAAAAACATAAAATAATAATAATAAAAAAATAGTTAATTCTTAAACAATATCAGATTTATCTATCCAAGAGTTAAATACCTTGTACTATTACAAAACAGAAAGGCTGAAATTTGATAATAAAAACATAAAATAATAAAAAAATAATTATTTCTTAAACAATATCAGATTTATCTATCCAAGAGTTAAATTTATTGGAGATTCCAAGCCATTTGACATATACTTTGTTTTTTCGACGACATAAAATTTTTTCCACGAGATAAATATCAGGGTTTTGGGTTCTTTGCATCTCTGTCTCATAGAAGCATCCTTTAATAGGTTGTTTATTCATATCTTCGAGTAGGTATGTAGGGGGGATTAGTTATATTTACTTTAGTTATTTTGAAAAGTTCCGTGGACCAGTTGGCGGTGTATCCTTTATCAAATATGCTTTTGTATTTGCTTATTCGAACAATATCGCCCACATGAAATTTAAATCTTGAAGGTGCGACTTTTGGATGATTATATGCACTTATTTGCGTGTGTGCTGTAACATTTACAGGTTTCATTCCTATTGTACGATGAACTGAGTTATTATACTTGTCCGTAATAGCAGGCAAAATATCGAGCCACTTGAAATGTCCTCTAAATGAAAAATCCCTATACAGTAAATTTTTCAGTGTACGAATAACTCGTTCTACAATGGCTGCCTTTTTTGTACTATACGTAGAGTAATGATTGATATGATGTTGCTTCATTAACGCAGCAAAATTGCGATTGTAGAACTCAGTCCCATGATCACTCTGTATGTTTTTTGGTGAATATCTTGCCTCTTGTATAACACTTTTCATAGCTTTAGCAACTTCCACTCCTGTTTTGTTTACAACAGCTCGAGTCCACATGTACTTTGAGTAGCAATCGATTACAACAAGAATGTACCGGTGACCTCCATTGTTCTTGGCGTATGGCTGCATTTCAGCCAAGTCTATCTGCCATAAATCACCATATCCTTTAATTATAGTTCTTCTTCTATGGAAATTTCGCCTACAAGATTTATGCAATTCATTGACAACTTGTCGTTTCTTATTATTATTAAGATCCATCACACATCTATTATTTTTAGCTTGATATTTCTTCCATCAATTCAGGAGGAAATGCTAACCTTCCAGATGACGTCTTCTTTGAATGAAATTCTTCGTTAGTCTGCTCTATTTTAGCTACTCTAGCAGTTAAAGTATCTTGATTTTTTTTAAGTAAGTCCTTAACTTTAGTAATTTCTTTATCAATATTTTGTTGCATTCTATCA
This sequence comes from Rhamnusium bicolor, assembly GCA_029963845.1. Classification (NCBI taxonomy): domain Eukaryota; kingdom Metazoa; phylum Arthropoda; class Insecta; order Coleoptera; family Cerambycidae; genus Rhamnusium; species Rhamnusium bicolor. The sequence goes on along the minus strand of JANEYF010004818.1, from coordinate 65,173 downwards.
ATCATCTCTGAAACTTTTTGATGTACAAATTTACTGTATTCAGACCATTCTTTCTCCATAAATGTGGTATATGACTGTTTAATTTTTGTATTCTGTTCAACCAAGGATTTTTCCATTGTACTGATAATTATCTGTGTTGCTTCTTGTATGCATTTGTCGATACGTTCATCTAAATATTGGCGTGTTACACCATCTCTCTGATCTATTGGATCACCAACGTTCTTTAATCGCTTATTTTGGATATCAAAATGTTTATCTGCGGTAAGCTTAAATCCCACGCCAGGAGGTCCACGCTGCAACGCTGCTCCGCCATGACCACCTCTTCTGCGTCCAAATTTATCAATAGTATTGTTGTTGATGGTAGCCATTTTCAACTTTAACTGATGTACAACAGAAATGGTTGCAGTATTTTATACCCCTATGTCATATGCAAGGTGCTAATACACTATACCCTCCTCGCGCATTTCATCGATGATTGCCAAAATCTCGTTATCATGACCAGTATGACCAGCTGCCTTGGAGCTCCACAACAACCGCAGACGATCCACTAATTCTTTAGGCTTATTCCAGTAGATGTATTCTATGGGTCTATTTTTAATATTACTATTAATGTTGAATGATTTTCTAGTAGGTAGTTTTACTCGTTTGTTCTTTCTTGTTCCTTCCCCAGAATATTTAGATCGGGTTCTCATTCCAGTAGACAGGCTATTTTTTTTAGTTGCAATGAGAGGTTTTATAATTTCAAAATATTTTCTACTCTTGTTTTTTTTTCAGACCTCGTTCACTATTATAATCATTGTATATAACATTTGTTTTATGTATAATGTCGCGATATGTAGCGATATCTTCTTTGCTGATTGTACCATTGAGCGCTGCCAATGGTAATTTTAGAAATATTAAATCATAAAGATCGGCACTACCGCGATATGTTCCAAGTCTGATATTGCCGCGCCAAAATGCAATATTTTTTCCAGGGAAACGTACCTCAGTGTTTCCCATTAACATTTTTTCTGTATTAGGATCTATGCGTATTCCATATGTTGTATCATAAACTGATTCACGAGACTGTAAACCTTCTTTATGTAACTTTACCAAATATGGCACTTTAGGGCTGCTACTGCTAGTGGATGGTGAACCTGGGGAAGTCGTAGATGCTGGTGGTGTTAATGATGTAGAAGGAATTGCTTGCAGTATGGAAGGCGATTGTAATAATTTACTATCTCCATCAGTCTCATAATGTGTTTCATCTCCTTTGTAATTATTATCATCGTCATCCTTATTGCTATTAAAATCATCTTCGGTGGTTATGGTCTGCCAAGATTTAATTGATCTAGGGATGTCATCACCAACACTTTGTTTCCTCATTTTCCTTTTCTTCTTAAGAGACAAATGTGGCTGTAGTGCGGTTGAAGTTGAAGGAGTTGTGATTACTGCAGTCATTGCTTTAAGTGGTTTTGTTATGGGTTCATATACCTTTTCTAGCGTTACATTGTCTGCGATATGTTGAGTTTTGATTGAGTTGAACTTTTTCCTAACTGCGTCACTAGCTTCAATTAACTTACGTTTCAAACTTATTTCACTATTGATATTTTCATGATTGTTTGCAACTTTCATTTTTTTTCACATAGATCTTAACGTGATGCAATTTGTCATGTGAATGAGCTTTGACGTAAAAAAATTATGGATATATATAGCTATCAAAGCCTTTTCGATATCTCCCTTTTTGGATCTCACTGTCTTTGTCAATGACCAGAAACCCATGTTTGTCTTTCCAACATTCTGCACACATTTCCTGAAACTGCTTAAATGTAACATCGGGGCTCACATGGTCAGTGAATATATGGCGCAGATTCATTTCATCTTGTTTAAACAATACGAGAAGATTAGCGTTGTCTCGAATCAGCTGCTTTGGAATGCGTGAGTAAGTTTGTGCTAGATAGAAACAATCCACATTCTTGTGTCTTCCCATACTAAAGTATGATCTAATGACATCCTGTTTTTCACAAATTACATCATCAAATATGAAAATAGAATTGGGTCGGGCTTCAGATGGTTCCATTATTTTCGCCTTGCTATCAAAAGTGAAAAATCCTAGTCCTCGGATCGGTGAAAGCACACTCCGTAGATATTCATATTTGGGCTGATACAAAGACTTTGAGTATATGTACACATTAACAAATCGCAATCCAAGTGGATGAGTAAGCAATGAAATCATTACGTTTGTTTTACCACAGTTTGATGGTCCAATTATGAGAGAGCGAACGGTTGAGGGAAGAAGCGTTCCATGTCGTTTAGCAGCCCCTCCGTCATTAAATCCTTTTCCCACTTTTTCGTCCAAGTTTTCCACATCGAGGTTTTGCTTCTGCTTTATAATGCGCATCATGCAACTACTGAGAATATATAAACTGAACAATGTCTTATTAGGCTTATTTAAATGTCATTCGTCAAGCAGAAGGGACGTAAAGTTAGTAGTTGTGGAGGTGGTAATGGTATTCGACATCTTATCGTCGGCGAAGGCATAGTAAACTCTTTAATCAACAAGCTACCATTTGAGTTGCACTTACCTGGAGGTTATCAGTACTGTGGTCCAGGTACCAAACTACAAAAGAGACTCACAAGACGTGATAGAGGCATAAACCCTTTAGATGCTGCGTGCAAACAGCACGACATAGCGTATGAAAATAAAGATTTGTCAGCGCGACATAAAGCAGATTACGAGCTTGAACAACGTGCTTGGAATCGAGTGAAATCAAAGGAAGCTAGTGTAGGAGAAAAGACATCTGCTTGGCTGGTCACAAATATCATGAAAGTGAAAAGAAAGTTAGGAATGGGCTGCAGTCAATTGCCGGTGTCATCGTCATCACGTTCATCATCCTCAAATACTAAGAAGAAGAGGTGCAGAAAAACAAAGCAGGTGTCATTTGGAGCGGGAATTGTTCACAATGTTCGCGGTGCTTTGAGAAAAGCTGGCGGTAAGCGACTGATTGAGAAGAATGTAAGTAAAGCAGCTAAAATTGCGTTACATGCAGCGCGTCATTCTTTAAAAGCTTCAGGTGGGAGACGCAAGATTCGTACTCCACGCGTAATACCAATCCCAAAAGTGGGTGGAATCTTACCATTACTGCCCATATTTGCCGGACTTTCAGCACTGGGAGCTTTGACTGGCGGAGCAGCAGGTGTGGCAAAAGTTCTACACGATGTGCGAATTGGAAGACATCAGTTGGAAGAAGCACAACGCCATAATAGACATATAGAAGCGATAGCATTGGGTAAAAGTGGCAAAGGATTATACTTGAAACCATATCGCAGCGGATTAGGACTTTATCTTAAACATCGAGAACAAAATTCAAAAAACTATTAGACACCCTGCCCCGGAGAGCGCTTACCAACCTTGATCTAAAACATTTTGCAACAAAAATGAAAGTATCACATTTTCGAGGCGTATTTATGCGTGATACTCTACCAACAATGGGACCCCATCATAATGAGTCTGCGATCGTAAATTTGGACAGTGTGGATGGGACAGGGACACACTGGGTGGCATATAGAAAACGTGGACACTTAGTAGATTACTATGATAGCTTTGGAGATTTGTCTCCGCCCACTGAACTTTTAAAATACTTCCGCGCAGGTCGAAAAGCGGCGAGTGAAATTTGCTACAACTATGATCGCCAGCAAGACTTTGATACAGTCTGGTGCGGACACTTATGTTTAAAGTTTCTATCAACAAACGTGCGTTAAAAAGTGTGATGGATTTAACGCCAGAAATGGACCGTGAAATTATTAAAAGAATGGGACATTCACTCATCGCATATTCTCGACTACGCAGCTTGACGAAAATGAGCCGGCAACAACTTGAAAATATGCCAAAAGAAGTTATGATTGCGTGTGCTCCAAAGGAAATTGCATTAGTGTGGGATAAACTACCAGAACATTTGCAGAACGATATTGATGTGTTAAAGTATCAGTATTGTACAGAACATTATGGAAATAATGGCAGAGAAGCCAATGCCGATGTTAATGACGGACCATCTCCTAGAAAAATATTTTGCTGCTATTGTAAGATGGATGATGTGAATATCATGTCCAATAACGAGGCAGATGAAGAAGATATTTTAGCACCTAAACCTCTGAAAAGACGAAGGCTGGCAATTCCTCATCGCTGCATTCATCAATAAAACTAACATACTGCCAGCAAATGATGTCAGTCATGTTGCATACATTCACTATATCAAGTCATTCAAGTGTGCTGAGCGCTGATTTTTATCCTCCCATCGAGCTGGACAGCAACAGTTACTATGGTTTAGGTCTATTGGGATTCTACTCTTATAATTCCATATTCAATGTAGATGAGAAGAATAATCAGTTTTCCTATAGAACTAACGGTAAAGCAGCTCCCGTAATTCATTATTTACCGCCAGGTGCCTATGAAATTAATGAAATTAATAGAGCGATACAGCAATACCTAAAATACGACAAGAGTAGAGGTGGAGTACAAGTAGATGATGAGAAATTATTTTTATTACGAGCAAATAATAATACATTAAAGTGCGAAATTCAATCAAAGTATGAGATTAACTTTGAACAACAAAATTCTATAGGAAGACTTTTGGGATTTGAACCGAGACGTCTGCAACCAAATAAAACACATGTATCCACGCTGCCCATTGATATTATGAAAGTAAGAATTATACGTGTAGATTGTAATATTGTATCTGGTGCATATTTGAATGGTGAGAAGGCACATACTCTCTTTGAATTTGACATTGATGTTCAACCTGGCTACAAACTTTCCAAGGAGCCGCAAAATATTATTTATATGCCTGTTAGACTGGCTGGACATCAGTTTATCGATAACATTACTCTCCGCATCTTGGATGATAATGGTGAATTAATCAATTTTCAAGGTGAGAAGATTATTGTGAAGCTAGAGTTGAAAAGATTGCTCTAACTACTCCAATGGGTTTCCGTTATAACCACCAGCTACTGCAATTGCGTCCCATACGTCAATTAAATATAGTCACAAGTGATAAAGAGACAAATGCTAGTCGAAATCGCTTCATTCCTAACGCGAACGTGAAAGCACACAGATTATCTGCTGAAGACTACATTTTTCTACAATCTATTGGTTTGAAAGTACGCAGTTACCAAAATAATTACAATGGCTACCAGTACCATAAGTGAAAAATTGGAAGTGTTTGATGAACCAGTGTTTGACCAGTCGCTCATTAGTCTACATGAACATACTTATAAGCCGTATGGATCACCCACATATAGAAATTCTGATGAAATACGTATTCCAGTGCATTTTCAAGATCTCATATTGGACATTTCAGACAGTTACATATATATCGAAGGTAAATTTACACCTAATGATATTACGAAATCATGCTACCTTGGCAATAATGCACTAGCATTTCTCTTTGATGAAATTCGTTATGAAATGGGTGGTGAGCAGGTAGCCGTGGTACGAAGGCCTGGTATAACTACTACATTGAAAACAATGGTGTCATTTGGTAATACGCAATCCCACAGTCTCCTGGCATCGGGTTGGGGCCTCAGTGCTTTCAATCAGAATATTTTGGATTCTGCCAGTCATGTTTTTAGTGGTAGGCTACCGCTAAAATATCTCATGGGTTTCGCTGAAGATTATACCAAAGGTATTTTAAATGTCAAGCAAGAATTGATTTTAATTATTGCTCGTTCCTATCAAAACTGTTATATGGGAGAAGTAGATGCTCAGATTGAAATTAACAAGATTGAATGGAAAATCCGCCACATTGTACCTGAAGATAGACAAAAAATTAAAATATTGTCCCGATTAAATAGAGGTACTAATGCTCATATTAAAATGACCTATCGCATGTGGGACCTATATGAATTGCCTGCTTTGCGTGAAACATCTTCGGACATCTGGGCCATTAAAACCAGCACTAGTTTAGAAAGACCTCGTTACATCATCATTGGTTTCCAAAACACTGATCAGTCCGATAATAGAATAAAGGATGTAACAAAATTTGTTCATGCTGACATTAGCAGTATTCGGCTTTACCTAAATTCAGCCGTATTTCCATATGAACGATGGAATCTTGATTTCTCTAAGATGTATGCTGTAGCTTACTATGCTTATGAAAATTTTCAAAACAGCTATTATGGCAAGGAAACAAATGAACCAATGATGAGCATAGGAGACTTCTTAAACAATCCATTATTTGTGATTGATTGCTCTCATCAGCCTGATGCCGTGAAATCCTCCACGGTGGACATTAAACTAGAATTTGAAACACGCAAGAACAAATTTCCGAAGAATATCAAAGTCTATGCATTGATTGTGCATGATTCATGTTTGAGTTATAATGCGTTAGATGGATCTGTTCATAATGGATTTCCATTGACAATGTGAAAAAAAGCATCTTTACACCAATCTGCCTAAAATATGTGTTTTATAATAAATATGCCACTTGTTACTTTATGAATGTTTAATATTTATTTAGGTACATTAATAATTTAATATAAAAATGTATTACGTTTTTTCTTCTCAAAAATACTAAAATGTTTGTATACATAAATAAATAAATAAATATGTATTTGATAGTTATGACTTTTTATTTACCCTGTGTTTGAAAGCAGTAATATATTATGACCTGTGGAAAATTAATTATTTTAAAAAGAAAACATACATACATTAAATCACAAATTTATTTAAAGTAAAAACAATACAGACATGTTTAAATAACAAATATATATATTTTAAATAACAAATTTCTTAACTGTATTCCTTCATTCATTATCACATCACTTTTCCTCATATAATTTATATTTTTCTATTATTTCGTTGGATAGAAATTCTAGCAGAGTATTTATTAAGAAACGTCGCAAATCTGCATTTACCATCTCCTCACAAAATTCCTCCAGGTTTAAAATATCATAGAAATATTTTTGACAAATAATTACCCCTTTCTCATACGAAGATATAAGCTCCTGTAGAATTTGAACTTCCTCTTCATTACAACATAATGGGTCAATATCATAATTATTATTCTTAAAACATTCACAACTCGCAATAAAACGAAGAGTGTCTAATTCAATAAATAATGTCTCTATGGCAGTAGTCAAGTTTTTTACATAATTATCATTATTAGCACACATGTTAATCAAATATTATTTGTAGTAAGCTTGTCACAACGCGTCTACACAGTAATACCAATTAGCAAAAACTATCTGATAATCTGTTTTTATAAATGATGCTTGAAAGACCTAAATACATTTACTCGACTATTCACCATCCGACTTGTTAGAACTCGTCGGGAATTTTGTGAGAACAAAGAGTGTCGTCACATCCTATACCATTATTTTTATTTTTATAAAGAATTCATTGTCTTATCATAAGGCTGACACATTTTATATTGGTTATTTGATTTTTGCGTTTATTAATTTTAAACTGTTTCTTATTTATTTTACGTCAAGTCTCTTTTTTTATTTCATAATTATTTTCATTCACATAGTAACTGTATTATAAAAATTATAAATACATATATTAATTAACTATCCATATCTACTTTTCCTCTTGTTCGCTCATGATTAATTATTCACTATATAACAATATCTTATTCCTTTATCATGATATTCATTCTTTATATCTTGTTCTGCAGTAATTAATAAATATATCGATCATTATTGCGGAAACAAATACCCCGTCTAATATATTAAAGAACAGACATGCGCCATGTGGACAGCCGCTGCAGCCGCAGCAGCCGGTGCTGGAACTCTCCAAATACATCTACTTTAGCAGTACCTCTAGCAGTGATGATGGCCCATATCCCTTAAGTAATATCGAAAATGAGCCTCTAAATGATAATTTAATTGACCCAGAGATCGAAAGAGAAGGTACTTTTATATGTTTTTTTTTATTGAACTTTCCTAAACATATTGTTTTAAGGTGATTTTCCAATGAATGAAAAAGAGCTTACAAAAAAACGTAAAAGATGCCCAGAGAAGTGGAAGTCGAATATCAGAAAAAGAAAGAGAGATCAAGGGGAAGAGTATATTTCATCAAGAAACCGGATTATGCCACCGAAATCAATTAAAATATTGAAAGACTGCACCAATTGCATTTATAAATGTAGTACAATTATTACCAATGATGAACAGAAACAGGTTTTTAATGACTATTACTCATTAGACAAATTAGCAAAAAAAAGTTTATTATTGCAAATTGTGAACTATGTGTCCCTACAAGAAAAAGGAAAGGTAAAAATAGTGAAAATTCAAAGAAAAAGAAGACCATTCGGTATTTATTTAAAATTAAAGAACGAAAAGTTCAAGTTTGCAAAACATTCTTCCTTTCAACTCTTGATGTGAGTCAAAAAACCATATATAATGCCTTGAAAAATAGAAATCGCGAGACAAACACTCCTAAAAAATTAGACATGAAACTCACACTAAAAAAGACAATACCGGAGCAAGTCGTACAGGCAGTAAAAGAACATATTCATTCTTTTCCTCGTGTGGAGTCCCACTACTGAAGTGCCGATAGCAGAAGAGAATATCTAGAAAGAAGTTTATCGGTGGTAAAATTGTATGATTTGTATGTTCAGGTAATGAGCGAAAAAAACCTACCAATAGTAAAGCTCTCGCAATATAGATATATTTTTTGTAACCATTTCAATATACATTTTCATAAACCAAAAAAAAGATAGATGCAATAATGTATGTGAACTAAACAGACTTCAAACGGCAGAAGAACAAGAAAATAGTGATGTAGAATATATAAAGCACATTAAAGAGAAAGAAGAAGCAAGAAGAGATAGGAATAAAGACAGAGAGAGTGACAAAGCTGTGGTTCGACCTCCAAAATGTGTTAACCTGTCCAAAAGCAGAAGTTTCATCATTTTATTATAAAAGCAAAATGTCTGTCTATAATTTGACAGCACATCTGTCAATTAATGGGCAAGTTTATTGTTGTATTTGGCCGGAAATTTTAATGGGCAGTAAGGGAAATGATATAGCTAGCGCACTTGTTAAAATTTTGAACGAAATAGTTGTGGGTCAACTTTACATCAAAGAAATCACATTATGGAGCGATAGCTGCGTTCCACAGAACAAAAATTCAGTCATTTCTTATGCAATTGCTCATTTTATGATGAAACATAATCATTTGGAAAATATAACATTAAAATACTCAACTCCTGGTCATTCTTGTGCATAGGAAATTGATTCTGTACACAGTGCAATTGAGAGGTTATTAAGCGAAACTAAATATTATTCACCTGTTTCTCTTCTACGAATTTTATTAAAAGCAAACAGTAAGAAGCCATACAGGGTAATTCAGATGAGAGCTGCTGATTTTCTAGATTATCAGTCTTTAGCAGGCTGTTACAACTATAATGAAGTTCCCTATACAAAAATTTCAGCTCTAGAAATCAGAAGAAGTGTTCTAAATATAGGCTACAAAACATCACATGAGGAGGAAGTGTTTAAAATAGTAAACATTAAACGCAATACTAGAACAACACATGAAACAAGTCACGTGGTATTTCCTGACCCAAAAACGAGTAATGTGAAGACTGCGTTTCCAGAAGCAAAAAAAGCGCTATTAGACGTATGCTACCATACATGCCAAAACTGGATCAAGAATACTACAAGGCAGTTATTCCCAATTTAATAGTAAAGGTAAATAACGTCTAGAAGCAAGGAAGTGTAGGAAAATCCACCAAAAAAAAGAACCTAATTCAAGAATGAAGAGAAGGACAACACAGAATTTATTTTTTGTTACCTACTTTTTTGATAATAATCGTTTTTCGTAGTTTGTATTTTCGTTTTTATGTTCATTAGTATTAAAGTTCTATGTTCATTATCCAAATAAATACATTTTTAGGAAGAAAAGTTCTATGTATTTTTTTGAAAAAAATATAGTGCAAATATGGTTTTTATGTTTACATACTAATTGACTATACTAATATACTAAGTATACATACGATATGTTCAAAAACATTAGGCACTAATTTTATTAATTCAAAAACTATTTTCCAATGCTCTAAATTTAAAACGCATTTTTCTCAAAAGTATCTGTGTGTAACATAGAACCTTATAATTTTAAGCCAGCGATATCCTAATTTCCGTTTATCTAACGACGAAAAGCCGTATAAGCATATTGGCGATAATTTCTCTAACACTGGAAATATGTACTACCCAAAGTTAAACGTAAAGATGTTTTACAAACATGTCATGATGATCCTACTACTGGTGGACATCTAGGTGTTTTTAAAACTTATCATCGTATTTTATCAACATATTTTTGGCCTGGTATGAAATCAGAAGTTTCTAGGTATGTAAATAAATGTAAAGTCTGCTCAGAACACAAACCTGAACAAAAGCTTAAAGCAGGAGAAATGGGAAGTAAACCTAAAGTTGATAGGTGTTGGCAATACAAACTGATTTAATAGGACCATTGCCTCGTAGCTCTAAAGGACATCAATATATCATAGTAATTTGTGATTATTTTAGTAAGTTTACAGTTTTATTTCCTTTGCAAAAAGCAATTGCCACAAGCATAGTTAAAATTATGGAGGAACAGGTTTTTCTTTTATTTGGTACTCCAGAATATCTGAAATGTGACAATGGTGTTCTATTTAAAAATAAAGATTTTAAAAAACTAATGAAGGACTATAACGATTATTATTTAATCCTCTTTATCATCCACAGCCCAATTTTACAGAAAGAGCTAACAGAGTAATTAAAACCATGATATCTAGTTATGTGGGAGAAAACCACAAGAAATGGGATTTGCATCTTGCTAAGCTAGCATGTGCGTATATAACTGCTAAACATGAGGTTACAGGAAAATCTCCCTATTTTATAAATTTTGGATATGAAATGATTACCAGTGGTAATGAGTATCAACAAGATAGACAAAACTAATTGTGTTAATGATAATGTTAATAATAAAGATGTATCTAAAAATAGGGAACATAAATTAAAGGAACATAGAAAATTTGTAAAAGAAAAATTAAAAGCAGCTCACATAAAAACAAAGCATTATTTTAATTTAAGGCATAGGCCTGTTCAATTTAAAGACAATTTTGTCTGGAAAAAAGAGTATACATTGTCATGTGCTGCTAAAGATTACGCAGCGAAGTTAGATAAAAAAATATACAGGGCCTTTTAAAATTAAAAAGAAAGTTGGTGTAAATGTTTATAAATTAGATGATACGGGCAATTCTAAAGGGACTTGGCATATCAAAGATTTAAAACCTGATAAAAGTCTTGACAATTAATGTCAGAATATTTTCAGGGCCAAACTGATTTATTTCATATTAATCTGCAATTTTACTTTTTAATGTAGTTACGTTATTTTGTGTAGTCAATTTTAAATTTTCTTTTGTGAAATTCTATTTGAAAAAAAAATCTTCGATTTTTTTTTACCGGAACAAAGGGGAGTAAATGTTACGGTTGAATTCATCCTTGTGAGAAATATTCATGTATTTTAAGTAGAAAAATCAACTAGTATTTTTTTTTAACTTTATTTATAGATTACATTTTAAACATCACATTCTCAAACTTTACTGCATGGAAATTATTATCTATTATATTTTATCCACATGCATTAAAAGGTCATGTCTCAAGATTATACCGTAGACGTCATGGTTTCTGTTTAACATTATATCTCTGATAGAGGTATGGAATGACATTTAAGCTAGAGGACAAGCGAGCATTAGTTTCTTATTAATGTATTAATAAGTTATATCCTACCTATGACTTTTGTATTATTTGTGGATATGTGGATTATCTTTTGATCGTTATGTTCTTTCGAGGAATATTTAATTTCTAATTGGGGGTAAATTTACTTAAATTCTGCCATCAGTTCTAAATGTCGTTTATTTGAATGTTATTAACAGTTCAATTGTTGTCGGGGTTGCACACCAAGTTGATCTGTGGTCACGTGAGCTCGTCTGTTCTTATAGACTTGATCCGTCATAATGATCATTACCTTGTGTGTGAAACGAGTAAATATGGAATGATTTGGACAATAGTTGGGTTGTTTCGAAGTAATTCCAGACTGATACTACTTAGACCGTTTAAGCTAAGTATGTTAGTACATTAATTACATTAATGGAACGCACTTCAGCTGTTAGCACTATGATCGACAAACCTTATGGATTCTGCAAATAACCGAATCTCGGGCCATAGTATTTTATGATTCACCTTGCATAAATATTACTTCATATGATTTTCTTATCTTTCTAACTTTTTTAATTAACGTTTTACATTTATATTTCTCTTGATCATTATTGATACGTGTTTACATAATTTCACATTCATTCGACAGGTGACCGACCTTGATATTTTCTGGCTAGTGACTTCTCTGCGTATACTGTCCATCTATCACGTTATAGCTCCATCGGTTGAATTGCTCCCTTTCCTTAGTTGGTTGTCTTGGTGTACGGACCTACATGTTGTAGAAGGTGAGAGTTTGAAAGTTGAAATCCGATTTTATCATAGTGGATGTTAATCATCGTTGACTCGGGATTATTTCCTTCGACTATTTAAAGGATGCCACTTAGTATCTTGTCAGCTAAATGCTGGATTAATTCTACAATTAACATGTGTATGGACTTTGACGCTCTATAGAAAAGGGTAACCTAATTAAAGTAGGACAATAATAATTAACAAGTACTTACTTGTGTTTCTTATTAAAGTTTAGGCGGCTATCACTGGGCCTTTAGTAAAGTATCGCTGGGCTATTATGGTTTTTCTTTTTTCACTGGAAAAACTTAATGGGTTATATTTGATAATAAAAAGCATTTCCTTTTCTTTTTTTCAAGGGGTTAAGAAGTTTGTCTAGGTTATGATGTCTAGGAGATTCGTTTATTTTGCCAATATGGTTTTATATATAATTTTGGTTGTATGGTAATGGAATTTTATCAAGTCTTGCTAATGTACCGAATAGAGCTGAATTAGAGGGTCGATTTGTGTTTTCGACAAGTGTTGGAAGTCAAGAGCCAATTAATTTCATCGTCGAGTTTTGTAAGCATGCAGTTTGGTTAATGGAACAATATTAGTCTGGTGTTGAAGAAACCAAAATTGAGCATACTTTCCACTTTCCAGGTTAAGTTTTAATATTTTTTTTAAGTACTTGTTAAAAATTTCGACCTTGATATAAATAATTAATCATTTATTGTGTGCATGTTTTTTTTCAATTTTACTTATTCAAATTTAAATTAGTACTGGTACTCATGTTGTAAATTTAGTCCAGTCAAAATTAGATCTGTGATAGATCATTGAACTTTGATTACGAAAAATGTAACAAGTGATCTAGTTATAAATATTTGTCTTGTGTTTCTTTTTTTTGTAAACTACATGCAATTGCATTTGGTATAAATCAACCTACTGGTATTACATACTTTGGTTTTGGGGATAGTTTATGAATTTAAAAATTTTACATACCTATTTGCAAATATTTCTTTTATATTTAAAACCTGGCTAATTAACTGGACTTGATATAATTAAACACTTTATTAAACTTATGTTGTTTAATTTCCCAGAATAGGTTCCATTGAAAATATAAAGTGTGGTAAGGTATATCAAATTCTCTGGTCAAAAATTAATTGTTATTTTTTGACTTTGGAGTACCTACTGTGAAGCTGATGACACCAGTTTCATCTGTATGACACTGGTAACGCAACCTGGGATATAACGAGCTAGCCGAGAATTGGTAAGGTGTTCAATTTTATTTTGGTACAACGTTTTACTTGCCATCCCAATATAAACGAACGTCATAAATACCATTGAATATAACAAAATATGCTTACACGAACTTCCTACTTTATAAAAAAAAATACTTGCATTATTTCTGGTAAACTAAGAATTACTACTTGTTGACATTGTTGGTATTTCTATTTCTAAGTTAGAATTATATATATATATATATATATATATATATATATATATATATATATATATATATATATATATATATATATATATATATATATATATATTATGTATATATATATATATATGTATATATATGTATATATATGTACATATATATGTATATATATATGTTTATATATATATATATATATGTATATATGTACATATATATGTATATAATTGGTACTAACCTGAAGCACCTATTTCTAGAGTAGATAGAAAAAAGTTAATTGTATAAAGAGGTGTATATATAATATGTCACAACCGATTATTTAATTTATACTCTGAAATATTTATAAATAAATAAAGTGTATATATACATATTAATAGTACCATCCTGAAGTAATTATGTATTTCCCACTAACTTGAAGCAAAACATAATCGTATATGTAGTGCAATGCATCTACTTGAAGCATCCCAATGTTGCCGTAGTTAACACCTGGTTTATGGTGCATTTTAAGATCATTTTACTGTTTTGCCGCGTGTCTAAAACAAGTTGAATGGATGTCAAGCAAGGCTTGGATTTATATTTTTGATTCACCATTCCTTTGCTTTTGTTTCTTAATTAATTAAAAAAAAATTGGCGTTAGGTTTTGCTGTCAAAATTACCAAAAAAAAATAATAATAAAAATTGGATCCTAGCAACATTTCTTGCCTGCCAAATTTGACATTTTCTTTAAAAAATCGGGAAAATAACCTTCATTTTTAAAATTTGAAGACTTGTGTATTTTTTAATTTTATGCCTTATAATAACGAGTTTCAACAGCGTAGGATAAGAGAAAGGAAAAACAAGCATTATATTAGTGATCATAATAATAATTAATATAATTTACCTCTTGAAGGAGCAGGAGGATCAGAGAAACAAAGAGAATAGGCGTAGAATGCATCGTGTTGATGGGAACCCTTAGCGATCTGGTTTACGAGTCTTTAAGAGTAATCTATGACAACTCAAAAGTGGTGCATGGGTTTCTGAATTTTATATATATAGTACTCGCAGTGCTAATTAGACATGTTTGTTTTGCATGATATATCGAAGAATAAGGTTAATTAAGTTTAACCATGTCGCCCTCCGAGATGTCACGTCAATGCTTAATTAGTTTGTAAATTTCGAGCTCCGAGGAGTCCGATGGTAGTGTTAAGAATTGTATTTTCTAACTTTAAAATAGCACGCCCTTTACCTAATAGCATGCGCGAAAGTTAGCATGCAGAGAGGAGAATTGATTTCTCGGTGTGAGTGGTAGAAGTACCATATGCATGTATGTATCGTATCAGAGCGCTGTTGCTCAACTAGTTTAGTTCACTCTTTGTCTTTCTGTGTAAAGTTGTGTCCCTGTGTTAAAACTAATAAATTTTAGTTGTACACTTAAAAAGCAATTTATCTACAGTCTATACCCCGCCTCTCCGCTGGCTATTAAACAAAAAACATCCAAGTACCTACAGATTTCAAGTTAAGGAGTTCGGTAGGACACTCTCGGTGAAGAAACTCAGTTCTCATATATTGGTATCCTCATAGATAAGTATTTACGAGCCCCTAGTCCTAGTAGAGGAATAATTGGATTACCCGCAGAAGGTTATTTGTGGGCCCCCTTGCAACAGCAAAGCCGCGGTTAGCAAAATTCCCGTTGAATTCCTCGCAATTGGATAATTGTAAAACCCTGTAGAAGAGAAATGTACAAACCCATCAACCGTAGCTTGTACCCCAGTGACCCCAAGTTGAAAAAAAATTGTGTTAAGTGCAGTTTTTAGTGCGGTGAAACATTGTGCAATAGTGTTGTCACGCCAAATAGCTGATTCGTCCCGCCCACAACACGTGTGCTGTTTTAGAAGCTTGACCCCGTACGTCTCAACTCGCCGCATCGTACCATCGTTCTCGCCGACTGTCACCCCGCATGGTAAACAAACAATTGCCGCTCAAGATCAGACTATTCCATTTTTATTTACAAAACAACTACTACTCACTGTATACCCATAAGATTTTTAGTTTTTAACCAAAAAATATTGTTTCTGTTTTTAGTTAAGTTCACACATTATTAGTAATTTTAAGTCAAAACAATGGATGCCTTAATTAAACAGAGAGCTAGTATTAAATCGTCTATCACTAGAATAGAAACGTTTTTGAACAAAAATAAAGATCAACAGATCAACGTAAACGAATATGTCACCCGGGAAGCTGGGTTAGTTAAGGCTTTCGAAAAACATACTCTTATTCAAGATAAAATTGTGGAATTAACAGATGATCAAGAACAAGATCGTGTAGATACCGAGATAAATTTTACTCGCTGCATGCAGCACTAAAAAGTAAACTTCAAATAAAAGACAATGCGCCAGTAGTACAAACTACAAATTTACAACATCCCCGGTAATTCAACCACTCAACATTGCTCAAGTAGAATTGCCCAGTTTAAGCATACCTTCATTCAGTGGTAAACTTGATGAATGGAAAGAGTTCATAGATTTATTTAATGCATTAATTGACACCAAATCCCAATTAACTGATGTCCAAAAATTCGTTTACATAAGATCTGCCCTAAGCAATGAACCCTTAAATTTGATAAGTAAACTTCAATTTAAATTACACAGTCACCTTAAATATTCTAAATAAAAGGTACGATAATAAATTAGTAATAATAAACAATCACATCAGAAATCTATTAGAAGTAAACAGAAATTTAAGAGAATTCATAACGCACGTAGAGCAGCATTTAAACTCGTTAGAATCATTAAAGAGAAATCCAAGAATGACATTTATTGTTGATTTACAGTTTTTGTCAAAAATTAGATTTTAATACACGCAAGGCTTTTGAATTAGAAAGAAATTCGACAAAACTTCCTACATTAAAGGAATTTTTCTCTTTTCTCGAAAAAAGATGTGTAGCCTTGGAAATTTTAGCTCCACCCGAAACAAAGAAAAAGGTCTCTCACATAGTAAATACTAGTAACAACAACATAAAGTGCAGTTACTGCCATCTAACCAACCACAGTATTTATAAATGTTTAAAATTTAAAGCTCTGCCTGTTACGCAAAAACGGCAGTTTATTCAAACCAATAAACTGTGTTTTAATTGTTTCGGTTAAAGCACTGTAACGATAATTTTAACAAATTATGGTTACGACCTTGCTATCCTGTTTTAAATCGAAATGTCCTGATTTTGGTTCATGCGCGAATCAATCACTTGACGAGTGCACGGGCAGAATAGAACGGAGGAGTCTTTGGGTGTTCCTCGAGTAGGGAGGTGAGCGTAGCATTTTATTATCGTCAAATTATTAATTTAAAGTATTTAATAATTAGTACAATTTTATTTTACCAATTTGAGCATGTAGGGTATTCCTATGTTCTTGATAAAGTAATTATTTCCTTATATAGGCTTTAATATCGATTTTCATCGAGTTATATTAGTTTAATGTAAAGCTCGTTGGCTAATAGCCATATTTGCGCGTCCTTTACATTTAACTAAATTCATGAGTTTGGATCACCTTACTGGCTCTATAGATGAAATTTATATCGTTTATCGTATCTCATTAATAATTATCTTATCGTACCGCGTAAATTAGCATTATTGTTGCTAATTTGCTACCCTCACTTACCTCTTGGACTCAGGTCCTTTTTTCTTCCTGCTGAAGAACACGCAAAGCCTCGTCGTGACTAAAAAGTCTGTCTATTTTGATGTCAGTTAATTATATTTTTCTTTATTATTACAAAGCTACATAATATTTTAAATTTACGGATTCATAAAGGCTGTTGCCTAGATATTTAGCTAGTATTAACGTATTGAAGACGATTAACTTGATTTCTTAAAGTTTATTAGACCGATTTTTACCGTAAATAACGTTTATAACTTAAAGTACCGCACCACTTATCTTTTCTGTGGAAATTAATAGAATTTATTTAAATAATAGATTATACATTATCTCTCAAATAATAATTAATAGAATTTATTTTTGTGAAAATTCATATAATTTATTTATATAATAAATTATTCACTATCTTTCTTTATCTAAAAATTAATATAATTTATCTAAAAGGTAAAGAAGTATCTTTCTGCTTTCCTGTTATACTATTACATGGTGTGACACTGAAATAAATCACTATATTTCAGTTGCAGAACTCGTATATATTTTTTCCTCTTTTATATTTGTTTAAGCACATTTATTAAATTGTGTTTCAAAATTTATTGTCGGGTATTAATTTTTCCTTTGGATGAAGGTATATATTTATGTTTGGTAAACCTTATAATTTATTCCAATTGGCATAATTATTTTAAATAATTAATATCGTAATTCTTAAGAGTTATCTTAGTGTTTTTTATTTATTTTTTTTTACCTTAAATTCATTTTTAAATTGAATTAATTAAACCATAATTTATTACTTACAAGTTGAGTAATTTTTTGATTAAGTAATTATCTTTTTACTATTTTTGTCTCTTAACTATTTTTCTTATCAAGGAAAATAGTATAACTTTTGTATAATTCAAACTTTTAGAATAAGTTGTTAGTATCGGTCGGTAATTTTCTCATCTAGAAAATTAACCGAGTAGTATTTTTTTTAACTAATTCTATTAGTTGATTTCAGTACTGTTTATACACAGTAGTTTTTTTCTTTTGCCTTATTGTATTTTTTCGTTCAACCGTAGCTTCACCTATACATATTTTCTGTATTTGTTATTAATTTTGACTGGTAATTTTTCTTTTATGCTCGAGACCGAGAAGAAGGTTCAACTATAAATCCCATAGGACAGGGTATTTTTTGTTGTTGGTTGAATTAACCATTTAGATCAGCAGTAGCCGTTGTTCCCCTAGGAGTTTGCAGTCTATATATCCTCACCAGGAACCTGTCCGCCGAGTTATAGTTCGAGAAGGAACAAGACGATCAACCTGGAGAGACTCTATTGACCTAGTTTGGAACACGGTACTGTCTGTCTGTCTGTTTATAAAATCTATAACCTGCCAGGTCTTATCTTTCATCGTACCAGCCAAAGTATTAAATTTTGTAAATGTTGGGGTAGTTGCGGGGAAGGAAAAAATACAATCCCATTGGTCATATTTTTTGTTGTTCTGCTTCACAGTTTTAGTGTTCCCTATTGTTGTTCAATATAATTTTTCTCCCTTCAGGCAAATGTTGAAACCATTTATACTTTTTCTGTTGTAAATAATTTTTTATTTAATTTGTAATATATTTATTTTTATTAAAATTCTGTTTTTTATTTTTCTAAGAGGGATGGGTCTGTTCTCACATTCTCGAGTTTGTTGGATTGATACCAGTAACTATTGTTATTAATATTTTTATTGATAACATGGCGCCCAATTCTCTTGTCTTTTAATTAATTTAATATCGAATAAAAAAAGTAGTTACGGGAATCATCCAGCATTCTATAAGTGATATTTCATAAGGTTAAAGTACAGTAATCACTATTTAGCTTTGTTGATAAATAAGGCTAAAAGCATCTTTGAAAATATTTATCAACATTTAACAACTGTCCTGACCTACGAACCCACCGAAATCACTGAGCAGCCGACAGGCAACATAAAAACTTAACCAATTGGACTACTCTTTGTTTATGAGAGGCCTAATAAAACAGGTAATTATAAATTATATCTTAGGGTGGTTACAGCACATAATAGAAAGGTGCACATCTCGGGGATGTTCAATCTGCCAAAAAAAACATCATACACTCTTGCATTATAGTGGTGAGCATTCAAATAATTTAGAAATTAATTCCGTTCACACCTCTCAATCGAATAAAACAAATCCGGTTAAGGCCTGGCACATGAACTAACGCCGCGTGAGATCGCCCGACGACGAATCGTTCCAAGAAAATCAAACCTAACGCCGGTCCATTTAATTGAATGTAAAAGTATAATCGTCGGCACTTAAAGAAACGCCGAGCGGTCTGTCGTCGAGCAGGCCGACGACGAATCGCTGGAGATCAGTCTAGGCCAGATATCATCGCTGCCGGTCGAGCGTTACATTTATTTTAAAGTTAAAAAATGGCAAACCAAAGTTTTTTCTCGCCGGAAGATGAAGAGGCGCTAATAGAATATGTCAGAGGATACCCCCCGCTTTATAATTTAAAGCATGAGAGCTACAAGGATGGTGAAATAAAAGGAAATATTTTGAGAGACATTGCGGATGCAATGAACAAAAGTGGTAAGTTTTTGCTTTTTGTTTACTTATTTATATATAAGAAGCTTACAAAATTAAACAGAAAATTAACAATATTTCTGAAACTAGTAAATATAAAGGTAAAATGGACCGCGTTATGCATTAGTTGACCAAGCGACATTTCATGAATTTTGCGATTATGCTGTCATCCAGTGTACAAGGTTATTTATCTGTAAGAAAATCGAGGATGTGCAGAAATCTCAAATACACATGAATGAGCAGTTTCAAGTTAAGCGCCAAATTTTAAATTTATATAATAGTGTTTTACATCACTTGACCAAACGACGATTGCTATTGAAAATTAAAGAATGGCATGGTCACTATTTTGCATAATATGATCAACCGCCACTCACATGTCTGTTAGTCATGTAATGTAAAATCTTACACTAGGTATTGGCGGCTGAATTTCGCGGTTTTTGCTGGCAAAACAGTTTTCATGGTTATGTTATTGTGGTTTTACTATTGTGTTTGCTGAGAGTTTTGTTAATGTTTCATATGTATTTATAAACTGAAGGTGATATCAATCTATCTAGTGATAAAAATAGTAGACAGAATTATGCGGAGAGGCAGTTTTATAAAAGGCCCTACAAGGGCTGCTTTAATCTTGAAGCTTGCCCACGAGAGAGTTCTTCTTTAATAACATCGATTTATTTTGATTATATTTTTTGATATTAGAATGAACTTTTCGAAACAACATCAACCAGTAACAAGTTAATAGGTGCTCCAAATGCTGTTTCAGTTTTGGATGTATTATAAAATGAGGATACCTTGTACAGTGAGAGTTCCGCTTTGACAGAAATGTTACCAGTTCCGATATTTTCAAGTGAAGAAATCGTAGAAGCTATAGATGTTTTAAAACCTAGCTTAGAGTCTAACAGATTTGAAGAGGTGTACGAGGGTGAAAAAAATATAGATGGGTATTTTTCTCAAAATTTAACAGAAGCGGGGAATGAAGGTGTAGATGCTGGGTACGACAATGAAAATTTGACAAATAATATAACAGAGGCAGGGAATGAAGGTATAGTTGCTGGGTACGACAATGAAAATTTGGCATATAATAAAACAGAGGCGGGGTATGAAGGTGATTTTGCTGGGTACAATAACGATAAAGAAAATATTTTAGAGGAAAAAATGAATAATAAATCAAACGAAGAAGAAAAAGGGAATGTGTCGGTAATTTTGAGGACATTTCTCAGGAATACCTGGATTCATTGAAAGTCGAGGATCATGACGACGAGGAAATTATTAAGAGTCCTATAGGTCGTCCTGAAAAAGTACGAAAGAGAAAATTTCCCTGTCAAAATCGAGAAATAAGAAAATTACGGTGCATTCAAAATAAGAAGTATTTTACTCAAAAAGGAAATATAAAGATGAAGAAAGAGTTCAGGGAATATTTGTGTCGTTGTGAATGTTTTACTCGAATTGGCGGAGAAAAGGTAAAAGAAGAATATGAAAAATTTTACAAAGTAACATCACATGATGCTCAAAGAGCTCTAATTTGTGCAATGATAAGCCAGTGTCCTATAAAAAGAAAACGAGTTAAAGATTCACAAACGAGAAGCTCTACAAGAGAATACAAAATAAATGGCATTACCGTCTGTAAACCATTCTTTCTTCAAACATTTAGAATATCCAGTGGAAAGGTGGATTTGGCATTAAAATCTTTAAAAAGACCGGATGGGGTAAAAGACTGCCGGGGTATAGGGGGAGGGAAAAACAAAATCTCGGAATTAATTACAGGTTCAAATACAATTCATGGTGCGGAAACATTGTAAAAAGATATAACCTCAATTTGCGAACAGGGCCAATTTCATCTCAGAAAGTGGAGAACAAATTACAACACAGATGAAACTTCATCATTACAAATTCAAAGCTCAGAAACACACAGTAAAACTCTGGGATTTTCATGAAACTGCAATGAAGATATTTTCACCTATAGCCCACTTGAAATCGAATCAGCAAGGCATATTACAAAGAGGATAATTTTATCCACAGTATCACAAATTTTTGATCCTTTGGGGCTCATAGAACCCGTTACAGTAAAGGCAAGGCAAAATTATTTATCCAACATTTATGGAAATTAAACATAAACTGGGATGAGGGTGTACCAATCTCATTACATACAGAATGGTTACAGTTTCTGGAACAATTGAGAAGCATAAATAAAATCTCCATTCCAAGGAAGGTAATTTGTTCCGATGCAGTAGAAATACATGGTTTTTCAGATAGTAGCGAATTAGCGTACGGTTCAGCTTTGTATATACGTTCAACAAATTCACGTGGAAAACATTTTGTTAGGCTACTCTGTGCTAAGTCTAGAGTAGCACCTACCACGACTTGAACTGTGTGGATGTGTACTATTAGCAAAATTGTTTAAAACCGTAAAACAGGCCATAAACCTTCAAATTCATAAAACATACCTTTGGTGCGACTCTACTATCGCATTAACATGTATCATGGGAGAACCATCACAATGAAAAATATTCATTGCAAACAGAGTGTCAGCAATACAAAATTTAACAAATAAAGATGACTGGAGACATATTCAAACACAATATAATCCCGCAGATATTATTTCAAGAGGTTTAGATACAAATCAATTATCCAAATCCAGTTTATGGTTCAACGGTCCAGTGTGGCTATCTGAAAACAGTCAACATTGGCCAGAAGGTCAAAAAATAAATGTATCCGATGTCTCAGAGAGAAAAACAAAAAAAATTAACTTTTATTAGCACATATTCAGATTTTAATATTTTCATAAGATATTCATCGTTATTTAAATTACAGAGAGTAGTTTCATATATATTACGCTTTAGGAATAATACATTAAAATTATCATCAAATAAAGGTCTGTTAACTGTTCAAGAATTGCAAACTTCTTTAAATTTATTGGTCAAATTAGCTCAGCAACAAGACTTTCCATACGAAATTAAGTCATTAAAATCAAACAATACAGTCAATAAAAAGAGTAAGTTATTTTACTTAAATCCATATTTAGATGAAAATTTACTGCTTAGGGTGGGCGGTAGATTGAAAAACTCAGAATTAAATTATACTCAAAGACATCCAATTACTTTATCAGGAAATCATCCACTAATTGCGGTGGGGACTATGCAGGTCCTTTTAACGTGAAAGTTGGTAATTTAAGAAGTCGTAAAACAATAAGGTCATACTTATGTATTTTTGTATGCTTCACTACCAAGGCAGTACATTTAGAGCTGGTAAGTGAATTAACAACAAATGCTTTTTTAAATTGTCTCAAAAGGTTCATTTATCGCAGAGGAAAATGTAGCAATATTTATTCCGATAACGAAACTAACTTCGTCGGAGCTAATAATGTGTTGGAAGATATTTTAAAATATGTCAGATAATCAAAATCAAACCAAATTTTCAGAATATTTGTCACAAATATCCATTACTTGGTATTTCATTCCTACAAGTTCAGCTCACATGGGTGGCTTATGGGAAGCCTGCGTAAAAAGTGCCAAGTATCATTTACGGCGAGTCGTTGGAAATAATTCATTAATATTCGAGGAGTTAAACACAGTAATTACTCAAATAGAGGCTTGTATGAATTCACGTCCACTTTGTCCTCTATCCCAAGATTCTAATGAATTTTCCCCCCTAACACCAGGACAATTTTTAATTGGCGATTCATAAACATCCATTCCTCAAACTGACCATCAAGAAATTAACTATGGACGACTCAGCAGATATCAATTATTTACCCAAATGGTACAACATTTTTGGTCTCGCTGGAATAAAGAATACCTTGGAGAGTTGCAACAGCGATCAAAATGGACATCCAGTGATCAACAAGAAGTTTCTGTACACCGCCTAGTTATAATCAAGGAGGATAATCTTCCACCATTGCTTTGGCGCGTAGGCAGAGTGACGCAGATACATCCAGGCAAAGACGGCGTTGTCAGAGTGGCGTCAGTAAAAACGTGCAATGGAATTTTCAAACGTTCAGTGTCTAAGTTATGCTTATTGCCAATAGGAAATTAAGAGCCTTATTTTATTTTCCTTTTATACATATGGACATATATAATTTTGAAAGCCGCATCTTTCAAGGTGGGCAGCATGTTCATTATTTAGATTGAATAGTATTTTAACTTTATTTTTAAATGTATCATAACATAGATGAGTCAAGCATTTTGGACCCTTCGACGGGTTTCTTTACCTGCTCCGGGGGAGTGAGCTATTATATTGCCTGTCTGTGCATTCTTGAAGGCAAATTAAATTTGTACCTCGTTGCAACAACATGTTAAGTTTTATTGCAAGTACATAAACGTCATTAAACAATTTGTGTGTTGTTTCATTTTTTCATCCAGTTAGTCAAGAGCAAATACAAATGTATGTGGTTTAATTAACTCACAACAATGACCAATTAATTCCTTGGCGATGGCGAGGTTAAAATGTGATTTGTAATCATTTCAGAAGACACTTTTTATTATTTACTAGATACTAGAAAAAAATGTTTTATTTTTATTAAGGAAATGGTAAAGATATTGCCTTTTATTATCATATTGTGTTTTTAAGTTTATCATAGGAGATGCTATAGAGTAACAAGGTGAAAGGAAATGAAGAGAAATGTGAAGACTTAGTTCTTAATACAGTGTCTGCCAATAAATCTGCACCAAGAAATGCAGTATTTTTTTTCTTAAAATGTTTATTTGGTCACAAAAGCAATGCTAAAAGTTCCCCAAAGTGGAATTCAATCCATTACTTAGGTTAAAACTGTAAAGTTGAGGGAATTATTAATAACAGGAAAAATACAGTTCAGGAATTTACTAATTTTTATCAAAAACCAAATTTTTCAGAAAGTCGATAGCAACAGAGGTGCAGACTTTATGGCAGACACTATATTTATTTTTACTTAAGGAATGTTACAATGAATACATTATTTGATTTCGTTTATTAGTGACTCTACGATTTGGTAGTCCTTGGGGAACGTCAATTTGTAACAGATTTTGTCTATGTTCGATTTCAGT
Source organism: Rhamnusium bicolor (assembly GCA_029963845.1). Lineage (NCBI taxonomy): Eukaryota > Metazoa > Arthropoda > Insecta > Coleoptera > Cerambycidae > Rhamnusium > Rhamnusium bicolor. The sequence goes on along the minus strand of JANEYF010004818.1, from coordinate 40,084 downwards.
TTCGTCCACAGTAAAATCAATCCTTCTTTGTAATACAAAAATTATAGAAGATGCAACATGCCAGTACTATCTGCTTAAAATTTTCTAACTTTGTGAAATTTAAGTGTTTCAAACGACGAAATGCCCCTTTAAGTCTTCCTATTGACTGCTCAATGACAACTTGGCTACTACTTAAAATTTTAGTATATTTCCTCCGAGCAGCAGTTAAATGTCCATTATCTATGAAAGGAACCATCACAAATGTATCAAGAGGATATGCTGAATCACCAAGGAGATGAAATTCTTCTGGTAGTAATCCTTCTTTCAGTTTGTGATATATAGGGTAATTCTGCCACACCCTGGCATCATGGGCTGATCCCGGCCACACCGCAAAAACGTCTATAAACTCCAAGTCACTATTACAAATCACTTGAGGAAGTATCGAATGGAAGCCCTTCCCATTATAATATGAATTGTCTCCCTCTGGTGCAGAGATAGGAATGTGGCTTCCATCGACACAACGTTGGGAAAAGAATTATTTCCTTGGAACATATTAAACTTTTAAACACCATTTCTGAAATTAATGTCCGTTAGCCAAACAATATATTTATTGTATAGGTTGCAAATTAATTTGCAGCAATTCAGAAAGTGTTTGTAAGTATTGCTTATACTTAAGCCAAACGGTCTGAAATGCCCCGAAAAGATTCTTGATTGGCTAGAGTCCAAAACGTCAAGAGAACTGCCTCCAACGGTTTAATACTTGGTCTGCCTGGCCCTGCTTCCTTCTTAAAATCTAAGTTGGAACATAATTCCTAAAATAAAATAAATAAATCACTACTAGCGGAGTCCTATACGTACACTTTCATCAGTAATTCATCTGTTAAGCACATACCTCAACGTCAACCCTGTACATTCTAAAATAAGACTTAAAATCTTCCACACTATAATGTAGCACAATTGTAAAAAATAATTTTGTATTTTTACATGTGCCTCTCTTTTAAATAATATTTTCTCTTCATCAGAAGAGTCCTCATACTCCTCATCTAACATCATCTGGGTATGCAGTTGCCTTCTAGCCATTACAGCGACAACCAGATTCCTCTGTCTACTATTCATTTTCGTTTTTTTTTTGTAAACAATAAAATCACAGAACATAAACAAAAAATAATAAAATAAACTAAATTGTTAGGTTAGGATTGTATATTCTGTATATACGGTTAGGATAAAACAACCAAACTGTTTTATTCCTAACTTGGTGTGTCCATCAGTCGATGACGTCACTCCACCATATTCCATCAGGGATTGTTTCAACCAGAAAAAGCTGGTGAAAAAAGAAAACGCACCAACTGATGGCTAACACTGGTTTAAACGAATTCGTCGTTCTGTCCTTGTTTCTGCCTTACTAAACTAGATATATCTTTTATCTCTCTTACTATGACAAATTGCGATCGATTCGAGTGTTCAGAATCTGGCTGCAGGTGTCTCTCTGAAAGAATGGCTCAGATGCGAACTAAATACATTGAACTCTATCTACGAACTGGGATGGGCACCGTTCGACTAAAGCATGTCAGGCGCTGAAGCCATCTAAAATATGAGAAGGATAGAGATATTTCAATATTCAACTCTCACTTGTACTTGTTGATTTAGTAACTGTTTTGTGTTTCCGAATTTTAAATAATTTGTTTAAAAATTAGTCAGAACGAGATTAGCCTTTTATTAGTTATAATTAAAATGGTGCAATACTGTGCTGCGTATGGATGTAAAAATTTATACGATAAAAACAGCGATTTAAGCTTCCACGGGTACGTATTTTATTCATATTATAGGTTATATGCACTAACTCCAAGATATTAAATGGTATCTTACAATTTTAATTTAACAGTTTATTATTTATAGTATAAATAAAATGTATAAATACTTAAATGAAATATCTATATGTTCGAAATGTTAATTTTCAAAACACTTGCAGAAAAATATTTCTAGTCGGAGAATTCTGAAACGTTTAATGTTGGAAAATTCAGAAGAAGATACAGTCTTAAAAATCGTAAATATTTTTAAATTTACATACAAAATACTTGCAAGTATTATGTAGGCGAGTACACTAAGATTGGTAAAATAATTTTGTTTTAGAAAATACAAAAGATTACAGAGGATATGCCTAGTACTTCAAGGCAACATGTAAGTGTCTCAAGCCAAGTTTCAAGTGAACACTTTGTTTATTCTTCATCAGCTCAAGTAAGTAGGACTTAACAAGTCACATCAAATATGTATAAACCTTTAAATTATTTTAGGAATCCAGTGCAAGTGGCAAATATCTGGATGCACACATTTCTCCTATAAAAAGAACTTCACCGACAATTACTCATCATCTACGCAAAAGAATTAGAACACTTCAACAAAAAGTACGACGTAGGAATGTTAAAATAATGACGATGAAATAACTAATTCAGCAACTAAAGAAGAGTGGTCACAGTACAGAAAACCTAAATACTGTTATGGAGCAGTATTTTGAAGGTTTTCCCTTGTATTTATTAGAAAATCAACATACAAATAAGAGTAAGGAAGGCCATATGAGATATGATAATATTATTAAAGAATTTGCTCAGACGCTATACTTTTATTCGCCAAAGGCGTACCAATTTGTCCTAACAAAATTGATTCTTCCAAATCAGAGGACCATTCGTAGGTGGCTATCTACCTTCGACTGCAATCCTGGTATTTTACAGGAAGTCCTTGAATATTTAAAGGAAGAGGTAGTATCAAAAGAATACCTGCAAAATTGTGCTTTAATATTCGATGCTATGTCGATTAGAAAACAAATTTGTTGGGATAAAAAGAACGGTAGGTACTCTGGATATTGTGATTTTGGTGGTATCATAGACATCTATATGGAGACGGCAGCCTCCGAAGCCCTTATGTTCCAGATCGTGAGCTATAAGAACAATTTTAAATGACCAATTGCATACTTTATAATAAAACAGATGCCAACATACAGCCTCAAATTATTACATGTTGTTTGATAAGTCTTTTTGAAGTTGGTATCACAATACGATCTATTACTTGCGATGGATCCACCACAAATGTACAATCATTCAATAACTTAGGGTGCAAAATTAAGGGACAAATTATCGAACCGCATTTTATTCACCCATGTACTGGCACTAAAGTCCATTGTATGATGGATACTTGCCATATGATGAAGTTGGCCAGGAACACTGCTGCCGAAAAAGAGGTGGTTTCGAGTAAAGGGAAAGTAAATTGGCAATTGTTAGAAAACTTAAATAATCTTCAAGAGAGTGAAGGTTTAAAATTAGCAAATTCTCTGTCTTCCGGCAACATTTCGTACCGAAACAAAATAATGAATGTTAGACTTGCAGCACAAGCATTAAGCAGTGGTGTAGCTGACGCCATTGATTTCCTTGCAAAGAATGGCCATGAAAATTTCCGAAGTTCTGAGGCCACAGTTGAGTTTATAATAAGATCAGTGGATCAAATATTTGATATGCTTAATTCAAGAAATCCATTTGGAAAGGGATTTAAAGCGCCAATCAGGGAAAACACTTCCTTACTTTACTACTGTGTTTGAGAAGACAACTGATTATTTGAAGTCATTGGAGATTGAAAATATACTACTACATCGAAGAAAAACATTTGTAATGGGATTTATAGCAACCATGAAAAGTACTTTAGTCTTAGCCAGTGATCTTTTTAATCTAGATAATCCACTAAAGTACTTGTTAACTTATAAATGTTCTCAGGATCATCTTGAACTATTTTTCAGTTGTATTAGGTCTCGTGGTGGATGGAATAATAATCCCACCTCACTGCAATTAAAATGGTCATTACGGCAATTATTGTTTAGAAATCAGGTGAAACCTAGTGTTAATGCTAACTGTGTGGATTTAGGAAGCGTGTCCTCGCCCATCTTGCAATTTCGTTCTGACAAACGTACAGTAATTTCTGATCAGCAAGAAGACATAACTGATAGTACAATCCCACAAATTTGCAGCAGCAATTTTTCGCATTTTCAGAAAAATGTAATTTATTATATTTCCGGATATATTGTTCGTAAGCTTCTAGATACTCTTAATTATGAACATTGTTTTGAAATTTGAATACTTCAAAAGAGAGCGACCGACTGTGACCACCAGTATGTGGCTCTAGAAGATAAGAAATTGTTTTATCTAAATTGCGTTACAAGAGGTGGCTTAGTTTACGCATCTGATATTGTTTATGATATTTGTAATTTCACTGAAACGGAATTTCGTATAATTTCTAATGAGAGTTTGCAACCTCAGAAAATGGTTGCTCGCATCAAAACTGCTGCTGTTCGACATTTTATTGACAAAATATCGTTATTTGTACCTCGGCATCCAACTGTTGAGGAATATATATTTAAGGATTTATATGAACTACAGTTGGTTAAAAATATTGTTAATTTATATTTAAAATGCAGAATACATTCACATGCTAAAAAGTTAACTCAAGATTTTGTAGGTGCGCACTCGAGCATAAGGCAAAAGTATAACAAATTGATTTTGTTTAAAAATTTGTAAATATTTAAAATTTTTAATTAGGTGTCATGGATTTCTTAAAAATTAGTATTTTGTATTGTATCTATTATATAATAAACACATATTGTAATATAGCTATACTGTTATTTGATTACCGATACAACAAAATTGCTATAAATAGTTAAGTATAGGAGAATATATTTTTTAATATCTATATTGGAATAACTTTTGTGTAAAATGTTAATAATTTTAATTATAAAGATTAAAGCAGCTGTCTGTGTATTTATTTGTATCACTAATTATCTAAATATATAATTAAATTAATATTCTCACTTTGTTTCACCATATTTTATATTTATACGATATATGTTATATTTCATTATTTTTCTGGTAAAAGAATTATTACATACCTACTGGTTCTTGAATTTTCTTAAAAAATGTTTCTTTAGTAAATTGCATTATCATTCAAGTATTTTAGACAAGAATCAATAAAGTGTCTGTTTACACATTTAATTTTATAATTGTGTTTGCCTTAATAATTTATTTAAAACAAAGAATGTGCTTTATCAGGTTGTATTTATACAACCTTACTTATGCAATACAATAAAAATTTAAGACGCATTTGGTCTGATTCCCGCGTAATTACCTGATTTACCTGCCTCGCCTTGAATTTCCCATAAGTATTAATGCGTTAGAGAGAGACAAGAATACCGATGTAACCCGGGTTGCATACTTCGCACTGGATTCATCTACTTAGCATTATATGCCCGTTCCAGTTCGTAGATCGAGTTCAATGACTAAATAATAATCAGATGATCCGGATCTGATCTAATAACAGCCGAAGGAATACATCGAAAATTTCAATGCAAGCGACATCTATCGACAGATCATTACATCGTTATTATTAAACAGATGTGGAATTAATTTTAACTTGTTATAATAATGATATTTCGTTTCTACATTTTAGATAATATACATCACACTAGGAAGAATAAGCCGTCGAAAGAGAGGAGTAGTGCTCGCTTAAAAGGTCCCCGTCTCAAGTAATAACTGATGGTCGAAGCTAGTACATACGTAGACTTGTGAAGGAACAGAAACCGTGTCTAAAAACTGTTTAGGGCAAGGTACAAACTAAAACAGCATTTTATTCTTTGTTGTAGGCCGAAAAGAGCATGTATCGAATGCAAAGACTGTAACGGAATGCTATAGCGAGCAGATATGTTTCTTGAGATGAAAATCACAATGACACAGATGAAAAGTCCTCGTGTAATAAATCCTGCTCAAAACGAGACCTAGGACGACGTCAAATCGCAAATCCATCCGACGTCTACCAGAGATTGCTATTCTGCGTATATCACGCCAAGTCCAGTAATGTAAATTTTCCGGGGAAGAAACAAACACCCTGTAAAATACCGCAGCGAGCTAGAAACATATTCTAACGAGAACGACCCTGCCAGATGAGAATAAGCTCGACGCAGCCCACAAATTCCTTAGTCAGAGAGGCACAAACTGGATGACTATTCACAAAATATCATGGGAGAATTTCGAAAATTTGAAAATGGATTTGCTCGATAGCTGCAGGACAAAGGAACAACCAGATACACGCTGCCACAGTATCACCACGCATCACTGGTCCTTTCAAACACTACGTACGGTTAGCACGTCACCTGAGCCCACCATCGTAGCCGATCCACTTAAGCCATTCCCGGCAAATATGTATACAGTCACATTGGCAACTGAAAGAGAATAAATCAATCTCCAGCGCTACCGAATCATGTACAACAAGGGTAACCCTTATCGTCACCCACTTGAACGACGCTACCTGTCAATGCACCGTCGGTCACAGAAGCCGTTGGGATAGGGGTGATAGGCGCACAGAACAAGAAATAGAGATATGCCTTTAGACCTGGAACTAAACAACGGTTAAGCAAAATTTGCCATGCACGACCCTACAGTCCGGACCATAAAAAAATATACTGTACAGAATGTAATCAGTAATAAGCGTCGAATGGACAGCCCGAGGTCTCATATGAAGAAAGCAGCTAAGGGTCTAGTGAGTTGTAGTTTCCACCAACAACGTCGAAGTCTCAAATACCAGCCATGCGATGGGTCCAGGAAAATGGGTTCGGATCGCGGGGCAGTCCAGTGGGTTCGCGAGTGAGAACAGGACTCAGGTTAAGAGTAAGGTTTTATTATATTATTTATTTTGTATTAATTTTTTCTCTTTGTATAAATTCAAATCTTTTTTTCTTTTTTTATTTTCAATTGTCACATCAGGTTAGTGCTTTGCTTAGTTAGGAATTGTCAAATCATTGGTACCACTGAACAGTCACGCGGTCCGTGGCTCATCAAATAATTGACTGCGTAATTATTTAATAAACCACGCGAGGGAGAGTGAAGCACCCCAGCCCTGGGCTGCTTCGTCACGAAAAAATTTCCTATAATTTTTACATAAATTATTTCCAAGCATTTATATTATTAAATTTCAAACTATTACCTAAAAAAGTTAAATCATTTTCTTAGAATTTTGGCAGAAAACGTATGCATTCAAACTATAGAGTCTAAATTATTCACTTAAGTAAAAGAACACACAGTATTCATTTAATATTTTAAAACGTTGACAAAACTATACAAAATCTCAAAGCATTCTCCAGCCGAGAAGAGATAATATAAACAAACCGACGTAAACACGTAGGGTTGTAAGAGTTTTACTAAGAATAGGGTCAAAGGCTATAAACATAGAGTCATTATATCACGTCTCACCTAAAGCATCTTGAGTTAAATTTTAGTTTAGCGTTTGGCTATCTCCGTCAAGTTGGAGGCTTGAACAACGAACTCACTTACGGGAAATCATATAAAAACGCGAGGCGGCGTACGATCGTGGTCAGATCTTTGGCAACCCCAATGCTAGTCGCTGGCTCCTCGGGGTCTGGAAGTTAACGATAGACCGCTCTCCCGGCTTATAGGCCGCCGTCATCGTCGTGTTAACTCTTTATCGACACGAGGACAATAAACATTGGCCCTAGTGAAGAAATCTCATGATGAGGGAGAGAAACCCTTACATAATAACTATTCATACGGAAAGCTAGTGCAAATCAGATATCGTTTGAGGCAGCGTCTCACACTTTTCCAAAGACGCAAAGCATTCTTCTTTGATATTAACAATAATTCAGATTGCAGATAGAAAATGATAGTATGCTCGATATATAAATTATTGTCTGTCGTGATTCGAATTTCGTGAATACATAAATCGCTTATGGATCTTTAACTTTATTTTTCTAGTTAGACAGAAAGAAAACGAGCGTTTAACAGTTTTTTCGCATATCTCTTAATCTGAAATTTATTTACTGTTTATATGTGTCAACTCTAAACTCTTTTGTACCATCCTTTTTGATTTTGTAAATGTATAGCACTAAAAATTAAATAAATTCGTATTGTCTAAACGTCATTTCTAGCGTTTCTCTTTCTTCTTGGGACAATTTTTTGTATTATTTTTATTAATATCAATCAAAGCAAAGAATGAATGTTTGCAAAGCCCTGACTAACTAGTCTTGCGTGCAAGTTCACGCTTCCATTTACTATCGTCCCTCGTCCAAATTTATCGTAATTTCATATGGAAGTATCGTTAAAGCAGTAGTTTGCAAGAACAGACTTAGTGATGTCAATTTTACCAGTTACTAAACCGCGCTGAATTGTGTGGCCTGCTTTAAATATCTACTGTTTACGTTTTATATACCGCTTTCTATCGTCAATAATATTAGATTAACGTATGTCCAAATACTTCATTGTCTGACATTTTTACTCGATATATATAACAAATCTTAAATTAAAAACCTTTGACAGCACCTTATTTCATCGCGATTACAATACAATCTAAATATAAGGCCCCATCATTTGTAAGTTAGTCCCATGAATTTTTGAATTTTCGTATCTTCTAGTGCAGAAACATTCAATACCAACTCGTGATCTGATTGGACGAATTCAAAATAAAAATTATAAATTTCCATCCAATGAATGTAGATGGCGCTCTCAACTGACTAGCAGGCGATACAGCCGGCTCCGATATAACACAAAATTTAAGTGGAAATAGTTAATAATCAAAAATATTTTTTTTTTAAATTACAATAAGTAATAATATAGAGAATATTGTGTATAAAAAAAACATTAAAAACAGTCTTTAATTAGTGATAATTAATGAATATCAGTGTTCGAGTTACTATAAATGGACAACAACCAAATATCTGTCTCAACAAGAGCAGGCAAAAAAAAGGGTGATAAAAAGTACAAAGAAGGCGAAACAAGTGATAATAATATAAAAAACAATATGATTAGTGAAAACGATAAAATGATATCGCAAGAAACACTAAATAAAATCCTTAAGTGTGTAGAAAAAGGTAATGAAGGTATAGCCGAATTAAACAGGAAATTTGACAACTTAGAGAAGTAAACAAACTAAAAACCGTAACACAGAAAAACACAATGGATATAACTACAATAATGAAAAAAATGGATAATTTGGAACAGTACACTAGGATGAATAACTTAAGAATTTTTTGGACTGCCAGAAAAATCCAATGAAGAAACACACGAATTAATATTAAATATTATAACGGACACATTACTAATAAATAATATTAAATCAGATGATATTCAAAAAGCATTTCGAATTGGTAAAAGAGATGAAGAAAAACCAAGGGCAATTTTTGTTAAATTTAAATCTCATGAAAATAAGGTAGAAATCTATAAAAACAAAAATAAACTAAAAGGTACAAAAATAACAAAAAGAGAAGACTTAACAAAAGAAAGAATGCAGTTACTTAAAGAAAAAATTGAGAAATATGGAAAAAGAAATGTATGGACACTAGAAGGAAAAATAAAATGGACGGAAAACGGTGTTAAATATACAACGAGTCAAAATAAACCCCAGATAAACAATTCTTTTGAAGGAAACTATCAAGCAGACGATATCCAGGTTTTCTAAATATACATATGTTCACTTTTTCTCTACCATAATTTTTTTTTATTATTTCTTAATATATCTAGCTTATTTCCTAAATTATATAGGTTATATCTACTTATCTAAATTTTCATCGTTTTTTTTTATGGTTTGAGCTACAACAATTAATTATTTTTCTATCTTAATTAATTAACCATAATTTTACGTAATTTCCTAAATAAATATATTTTAATCACATATTGTGGTACAAATTGCATATGTGTTACTGATATCTCTCAATATAAATCTATATATTCTGTATTGCTAAAGCTTACTTTCTTATGTGGGCAAATTTAATATTGATCTAATTATCATATAATATAATCATAATTAGTAATGTACCTGTTACGTTGCCTAGTTTATATCGGGCTTGCTGCTCAACCTTGACTTTGCGATGTGAGGCGTCAGTTGATATCAAGTAGCTGTTCTGTAAACACTGTTTTATCGCATAGCAAGTTGTTTCATGTATTATTACATTACAAAAAAAATATACCAGTCAGTTACAGTCCACAGTTTTATTTCAAGAAGTGATACCTGTAAATTAACATGGTCCATCGATCCTAGATGCTTGATGTAATAATATAATATAATAATTATGCGGTAAACGCGAAGCAAAAGAGATGAGCTGGGTCCCGTACACACGATACACGCAAGTCGAGGAGTTCCGTCCACCGCTTGGCAACAAAGCTCCAAGTTTGGTGTCGCATGGAACAATCAAAACAAAACAGCAGTGAGGGGTATCCTAGATTCATCTTCCTGTAAGTTCGTTCTTTTTATTTTTAAACATTTCTTTATTTGTTGTATTTGAGATTTATTCGGCGTGGCTTTGGCAGTGTGTAGAATGGCTGAAGAATTAGCGCAATTATTCGCAAAAAGGAACGCGGTTAAAGGGCAATTAACCCGATTTAAAATCTACTTTGATAATTTAAATATGTCGGAAATTAATGACAATCTCATTTATCAATTAAGCGCGATACTTCAAAAGGTAGAGCCTAAAAGGTACCAGATTAGCGATAACTGAGGAATTGACAAAAAGCCGAATGAATCTTTTTAAGAAGGCGCAAGAAATGTTCGACAAAAAAGATGTCTACATACACGACGGCAATGTATTTATAAAAAGTGGCGATAGCAAAAAAAGAATACGAAACGCTGCAGATTTGCAACAACTTTCAAATTAGCTAAATGTGTTATAGATTCATTTACACCAATAAAAATAATTTTATAACATTATAACATACCTATGGAATATTGAGCGAAGTTATCTACTTATTGAATTCATATTTTTATTTTTGTAATTTAATTACAGTCATTATTATTTTAATTTTAATTAATTGTAAGAATATTATACTGAGTGATTACTCACATCTGTTTATTTTTTCAATATATTTACCATGATTTTGGATTTTTTGAATACGATAGAGGAATATGGTGAGATCGATACTATTGTTTCGGAGAATATTCAAGAATGTCATTATATAATAGATAATGAAAATCATTTAAATATAATTCATTTAAATATCAGGAGTTTGCAAAAAAAACTTTGACGAATTATTAATTTATTTAGAAGATTTTAGAACAAAAAATGTAGATATACTTGTACTTTCGGAAACATTTAATCTGGAGATGGTAAGTGATTTTAACATTAATGGTTATAACTTATTTTATAATTATTCTAAATTTAATAAAAATGATGGTTGTAACGAAATTGCAAGCTATTTCATTCCAGTTTGTTGTGTTCCGCGAGGAATTAAGTTTCTGCTAGTCTAGTCCAGATGGCGCCACTGATTTCTACTGGAAAAGTCGGTTTTGCAGATTTTTGCACTAAATATCTATCTATCTTTATTGCTCATACTCTACTCTCAAATGTCTGTCTCTTTCCAAACTATAACCGAGTTTAGGTGGGAGGACAGAACGAGGCTTCCTTCTTCTTACTAGTGCAGCGTTCAGATTGAAACCATCTATAATTCTGCGGTCTGGCAAAATTTATATGTTTTCTGGTATTATCTTGTGATTTAATGCTAATCATTATTTAAGAAGTTGCTATATTGATTTAAAGTACCTTTGAGGTAATTTTCATAATAATATTGTACCGTAATTATCTTAATTTACGCCTTGGGCGAATTTGCTTTTTGGTGATCAGGTCACCTTGGTTGTTCTTTGGAACAGCCATTATTAATATTGATTAGTATCAATTTATCGTGCCTTGCTGGCAATTTATCTAATATTACTTTGATATTGTAATAATTTCAGGTGTTAATTTAAACTAACTTTCGGTTATTGTAAATTTTAGATTTACTTGGCAACGTATGTCGCCATTTTGTATCGTAGTTAGTTGTTTTCTGTCTTTGCCTGTTGATGTTTTAGGTCACTTAGCCACGTTGGTAGCACTCTGAAAGTGGTGACTGGTGACATTTGAAGATTGGTACACCTATTTGTTTATAACCTTTGTGAAAATTATCTAATTTGGTGCATTTGTTTTGTGGTGGATTATTTTATACCAGTGCATATATTTACAACCAGATCTCAGAAACGTAAGGTTTTTCTAAATTTAAAATATCGAATGCTTACTTGAACGTTTCCTTAGTATTTATTCAGGAACGCTACTCTAGTGGAACCTTGCCTAATTCTCTGGCAAAGATACCTGCCTAGTTATCTGGCACTTGATTAACTTTTAATTATCTAAAGTAAACATATAGTCAAGTAGATATCTTTACTTAACTTTATCTGCAATTCCTTAGAACCTCTCTCAGAGGAACTAATAAATAATTTAATTTACCGTTACCTTCAAGTTGAAAACTATCATATTGTTTTATATTTAACAAATATTTATTTATGTTATCTTTCTAGTTGTCTGTCTGTAAACAGACATTCTAAATTCTATTTTCTTGAAGCTTAACTTCTTTTAGTACAAAACTATCTTAACATTTAGTGAATACCTATTTCACTTGTTTATTATAGTAGCTACACCTAGTTTATTTGCTGGACTAGTATTTTTTCCATTTAACGTAACTTTTATTAATACTTAAGTTAGTTGAAGTCTTCAACTTCCTAACATATTGTAGGATACCGATCCTAGTTTGTTTGGTTTGCAATTTACTCGGTAAATTTGTGTTAACTCATATTTTGTCTACGTAGCTGGACAATTAAACGTCACAGCTTTTAATTTTGTTTTGCCTTTAATACTGATCTCATAAAACTCTCCCCTTTTTATGTAAATACCTGGACCAAGAGAAGAGGATAACTGGTGGATCGAACTGATCATTATATACAGGGTGGAGCAGAAAAACGATATTTTACACAACTGGCATTTTTTTTTTACTCAAGGGTAACTGCAGTACTGACAGTGGTGAGTCAAATTGACACCGAACCCATTAAGAGCCTAGCCGTTGGTGGATTCTTCGCTGGACTAACCCCGTGGAAGTTAAGTAAGATCTTCGTCCCCAGTAAAGTTTTATTTGGTCAGAAGAACTTTGTGAGAGATCAGTAAATCTTAATTTTTTTTGTATTCTCAATAACCTCATTTTTCATTAATTTTTTCTCTTTCATTTCATATAATTTTTTTTTAGTTTTTGGTCTTCAACCACATTTAATTTCTTGGATTTGTAAATATTGTACATCACACATACCTACTTGTTTTGATTATACTTTTTATAAAACTAATATCTTTTTATTCCACTTCCTTACGAACCGAATTCAAGTTTTAACGTTATCTTTACCTTTTAAAATAAAAACTTAATTATTTGGTACTTGCAAAAGTCCTGGCGCCCAGCCTCAAATCAATCTAAGCCCTAATTCACGACCTGCTCACTGAGCTACCGGTCAATAAGTACAACCCCCCAGCTTATTGTGTTATGCCAACAATTGGACGGGGGGTGTTGCATGGTCTGGTTATTTACATCAAAGAAAATATATCTGTAGTTAGTGAAATTATAAAGCTCCATGAAATCAATTTATTACGATGCACTTTTCAAAGAAGTAACAAAACATTTGGAATAACAGCGTGTTACAGACCTCCATCAACAGATGTGAATCTATTTTTAAATTATTTTGAAGAATATATCTTAAATTTGCAAGAGCTAAGTTTTGAAATTTTTATTGGCAATGTGAATTTAAATATTTTAAATAATTCTGATTATCAGGTAAATAGTTACTTAAATATTTTGTCTCAGAGGGGTTATTTACCTTGTATTAACGAACCTACCAGGGTATGTGAAGATTCCTCTACTATAATTGATTATATTTTCATAAAATCTAATGAACTTCATTTTGATAACATAAAACCAATTATATTTAACACTGCTCTTACTGACCATTATAAAATTGCATTATCATTAAAATTAGATATTTTAGAAAACAATATAAATCGTATTAAACATATAAACAAATTAGATTTAGAAACATTAAACTATTTATTGCAAAATGAGTTATGGGATGATGTTATAGATAATGGGAACGTAGAGGCAGCATACGATTCATTTATTAATAAACTAAAGGGATATATTAAAACTGCAACAAAAACAATTAAACTAAAAAGTAAACTAACAAAAATAAAGCCGTGGATTACCGTTGGTATAGTTCAGTCGATAAGAAAGCGAGACAATATGAGAAAACAACTTAATAGATCTTTTTCAAATGATTTAAGTCTTAAATATAAAAATTACAGAAATAATCTCAATAAAATAATTAAGCAAACAAAAAATAATTACTATAAAACAAGAATAATAGAAGCAAATAATAATTATAAACAAATATGAAACGTAATAAATGAAGTCTCAAATAATAAGAAAAATAACACTAAGAACATTGAAGTAACAGATAATCATGGCAATATTGTACAGGATGAAAAGGAAAAGACAAATCAATTTAATGATTTTTTCATTAATATAGGTGGCAACATGGCAGATACAATACCCCCGGTGAGACAGAAACGAAAATACTTGCCTGAGAAAAGAATTATAAATTCATTATATTTGAATCCAGTGTCCGAAATTGAGTTAATTAAACAAATAAATTCTCTAAAAACCAACTCTGCTCCCGGTGATGATGGAATAACAGTGAAAGCTATCAAATATATACACAGATCTTTATTAAAACCTTTAACGTATATAATAAATTTAGTAATATCTACAAATCGAATTCCAAAGGACTGGAAAACATCTATTGTTACGCCGGTGTATAAAGCAGGAGATTCTAACAAATTAACAAATGATAGACCTACATCGGTGATTAATAATTTTGGGAAAATATTTGAAAAGTGTATAAAACAAAGATTGGTGGATTTTTTAGAACGGGAAAATATTCTATATGATAAGCAATTTGGCTTCAGAAATAAAAAAAATACAGAGGATGCTGTTTTTAAATTAACAAATGACATTATGAACCAACTTAATAGCAATAAAAAAATCTTTGGCTGTGTTTTTGGACTTAGCCAAAGCTTTTGATACAGTAAGTCATAAAATTTTATTGAAAAAACTTAGTAATGTTGGAGTTAGGGGTGGCCCGTTGCGGTTATTTGAGAACTATTTGACAGGCAGAACCCAAAGAGTTAAAATAAATAACGTTAGGAGTGATAGTCAAGGTACTGTGTTGGACCCTGTTCTGTTCCTGGTATACATTAATCACCTGGGAAATCTTCTAGAAAATGGAAAAGTCGTCTCATATGCAGATGACACAGCCATTTTATTTAATGCCGCAATTTGGGCAGAAGTATACCAGATTGCGGAGCGGGGTGTTGGCACTGTACAAACTTGGCTTAACTCTAGTCTATTGAGTCTTAATACACCAAAAACGCAATTTATGACATTCTCTACTACCACTGCTGATCAGCCTCCTAAGAACAATATTAAAATACACAACTGCTCAAGTGACACTACCCAATGCAACTGCCCAACAATAGAAAGAACAAATGTCATTAAATATTTAGGTATATTGGTTGACCAACATTTAAAATGGACTAACCATGCTGATCATATATCCTCAAAAATTAGAAAACTGTATTATAAATGTTATCAACTTAGAGATATTTTGAATGAAAAACTTATAAGGATGGTATATAATGCCTTGGTTGAGTCCACTCTGCGCTATTGTATTGTTGTTTGGGGTGGCTTATATGATAATTCTTTAAAAAATTTGTCAGTCTGTCAGAAGACAATATTAAAAATTATTTTTAATAAAGAGCGTATGTATAATACGGAGCTCTTATACAAAGAAAGCAAAGTATTAAACATTAGGGGATTATATATATGTTCTTGTCTAAACTATTTACCAAAAATTAAAAATTTATGCCAAACAGTAACTCATAATTATCAAACAAAAACAATTACAAATAATTCACTAACTATACCATTCTATAAAAAATATCATATTCAAAGACATGTAACTTACTTTGCACCAAAATTTTACAATTTATTGCCTCTCCAGTTAAAAGCGTTGCCACATAACATTTACAAAAGAGAAATTAAGAAGTATGTTCATCAAAATTTAAACATTTTTCTCGTTCAAGTCAGATTTTAACTGCTAAAAATATCTATTTTAGCTTAACTTTAAACAGTAATGACAATATTGATAACATTTTAATAATAACAATAATTAAAACAAAAAAACCGTTTTATTCAAATACTAAACTTGATATTTTCTGAAGGGATAACTATTGGTCTCTTACCTACTTTCTTTACTGTCTTCTTGTATTTAAAGAGGGATATTTGCACTCATTTAGCAAAATTCCTCTTTATAATTGTTAGTAGGAAAAGCTGGATATATGGAAAAAAAAAATTAAAATGTATTTATAATGATTTGTTTCCTACTTATGAACAGGTATATGTTATATAAAAGTAAAATAAAGGTAATTTGAATTTGAATTTGAATTATGGCAAGAATTCAAAACAATTCAATCAGAAATAGAGATAATGTGTGGAAGGTCAGATGATCATAGTTTGGCTGACCAATTAGTAGAACATGACCAGTTTGAAAGCCTCTATTTTGAAATAACTGGAGGTTTTAATTTAGCAATAAATAATTATTATAGTGCAAAAAATAATGTAAACACAGAAATTACTAACACCAGGGACAGCCAAACAGCTCCACCTCAAAGAGAAATTACTTTGGGGGTTAAACTGCCTGATATTAAATTACCCATTTTTAATGGACATTACGGTGGCTTGAGTTTTCCGATACTTTCACATCAGTGGTACATAACGATAATAGGTTAGATAACATAAGAAAATTTTTGTACTTAAAATCGTGTGTAAGTGGAGAGGCACAAGAGTGCATAAAATCCGTAGTAGTTTCAGCAGCAAATTACCATGTTGCCTGGAAATTGTTGTGTGAGCGCTTTGAAAATAAAGAAATGCTAATCAACAATCATGTAAAAGCCTTATTTGACCTACCTGTAGTAAATAAAGAGTCGCATGTTGCTTTGAGGCAGTTGTTAGACACTATTTTAAAACATACAAGATGTTTGGAAGCTTTAGGTGAGCCGGTAAAACAATGTGATCGTTTGCTTATTGAATTTGTTTAGGTCATATGTCAAAAGTGGATCAAATTGAGAATGCTAGTGTCGCTTATTATCTTCCCCACCACGGGGTTATAAATGAGAATAGTACTACAACAAAATTGAGAGTTGTGTTTGATGGTTCGTGTCCATCTGATACAGGGGTTTCTCTGAATGATTTACAGTTTATCGGTCCTCAGTTGCAAGACGATTTAGTTTCAATCTTGTTAAGATTTCGTGGATACAACATTGTCATTTCTGCGGACATTGCCCAGATGTACCGCCAGGTGTGGGTAAGAGAAGAACAGAGACCACTTCAGAGAATTCTGTGGCGAGCAAGTTCTTCTGAAGAGATAAGCGTATACAATTTAAATACTGTTACATTTGGGTTAGCTTCAAGTCCTTTCTTAGCGATTCATTGTTTGAAACAATTGGCCATTGAGAATATTGATAAACATCCAAGGGCTTCCGAGGTTATCTCCCACGATTTCTATGTCGACGATCTTCTATCAGGCGCGGCTACTGTTGAAGAAGCTCTTCAGGTTTGTGACGAGGTTTCAGGAATTCTAAAGTCAGGGGGGATTTGAACTTCATAAGTTCAACTCAAACTCTAAAGAGGTTTTGCAACAACTTCACTCTTCTGGTCAATCAAAGATATTAAATTTTGGTGAAAAAGGTCAAATTAAAACTCTGGGACTTTATTGGTTGTGTAATGAGGATGTTTTGATGTTCAGCATTGGTACAATGCAGAACCCAAGGCTGATTACGAAACGATCAATTCTGTCAGATATCGCTCAGATATTTGACCCCCTGGGTCTTGTAAGTGCATGTATTATAATTCCAAAGATTCTCCTTCAGAAATTATGGTTACTGAAAATTTCTTGGGATGCGCCTATTCCTTTAGATGTTTTTATAGAATGGACGAAATTTAAGGAGGAATTGTCTTTATTAAATGAGCTTCGTATACCAAGGCATATCATGTGCAGCACTCCATCTGTGATAGAATTACATGGCTTTGCAGATGCATCTTTGAAGGCTTATGGGGCCTGTGTCTATGTACGGAGCATAGACAATCAAGGAAATATTTTTGTTAACCTCCTATGTGCTAAAAGCAAGGTTGCACCAATAAAGGCGTTGACTGTTCCGAAATTAGAATTATGTGGGGCGCTAGTTTTGGCTCAAATCATTAGAAAAATAATCTCGTCATTCCGTTTCACTTTTCATTCTATTTGTTTATGGTTAGATTCAAGTGTAGCTTTAAGTTGGATAAAATCACCAGCTAATCAGTTCCAAATATTTGTCGCAAACAGAGTTTCGCAGATTCAATCACTAACATCTACGAATCAATGGTCTTATGTACGAACTGAGGAACATCCAGCAGACCTTGTGTCACGTGGTGTTCTTCCATCAAGGTTAAAAGAGAGCAACTTATGGTTCCATGGCCCAAGTTGGTTGTCGCAAATTAAAGAATTGTCGCCCGAATCTCAATGTCAATTTCAGGGTAAGCTTCCTGAACGTAGGATACAAGTTATGTCATTTACAATTGTATCAAATCAGTTTTCGTCTCAACTTCAAAGATATTCGAGCTTCAGCTAAAAAGAATTTGTGCTTATTGTTCAAGATTTAGTGCAAACTGTAGAAATCCAGAAAATCGTCAAGTGGGTAGTCTATCTGTTTCAGAGCTAGATAAATCGTTAAAGACTTTAGTTAAAATTTCACAGCAAGATTCATTTCAAACCGAAATACACACTTTAAGAAAAGGTATCAGCCAGAGTAAGGGTAAATTGTTAAATTTAAATCCTTTCTTAGACCCAGATGATATCCTCCGCGTGGGAGGTCGTCTTCAAAGGTCTCATTTTTCATTCGACAAAAAAACATCCTATCGTGTTATCCTCAAGTCATTAATTAACGAAGTTATTATTTCAAATTGAACAAATAGGCTGTTTCATGCAGGACCTCAATTGCTACTGTCTTCCATTAGAGAACATTTCTGGGCAGAAGGGGGCCGAAATTTAGCAAAAAAGACCGTTCATGATTGTGTAACATGTTTTCGAGCAAAGCCCAGGCAAATAAATCCATTGATGAGCTTACTTCCAGAATCCAGTGACTCCAAACCCACCATTTTTTGCAACCGGAGTTGATTACGCTGGACCGGTTTCTTGAAACAAAAGCAAGGGCGCGGTGGTACAATTGTAAAGGGATACATTTGTTTATTCATTTGTTTTGCCACTAGGGCAATTCATCTGGAGCTAGTGACCAGTTTGTCCACCATAGCTACTTTCAGATGATTTATTGCGCGCAGAGGCCGACCACAAAGGGTCTACTCTGATAATGGTCGAAATTTTGTCGGCGCTTGTGCTGATTTGGCAGAGTTGGGACGTTTTTTAGTTTCTCAGAATAAAGAGCTCATGAACACATTTTCAAATGATGGGGTTCGATGGTCATTCATTCCGGCCCACTCCCCACACTTTGGAGGGCTATGGGAGGCCGGAATCTAGTCCTCAAAATTTCATTTAAAAAGAGTTTTAGCAAATTCAAATTTAAATTACGAAGATTTTATTAGTGTGCTTTATCAGATAGAGGCAATTGTTAACTCCCGTCCGTTAATTCCCATGTCCTCGGACCCCTCCGACCTGGACGTCATTACCCCCGCACATTTCCTCATAGGGAGACGACTCACCTCATTGCCTGACTCTAACATGCTAGCCACTTCCGAAAATAGATTAACTGGTTATCAAAAACTACAACAGCTCCAACAACAATAATTTTGGTGTCGTTGGTCATTAGAATACGTCAGCGAGTTACAGCAACGAACGAAATGGAAACTTAACCAACAGCAACTGAAAGACGGCGCCCTAGTTCTTATTAAGGAAGAGAACACGCCACCACTATGTTGGAAGCTAGGCAGAATTATAAAACTCCATCCTGGCCCGGATAAAATTTCTCGAGTCGCTACAGTCCAAACTTCCACTGGAGAGTGCAAGAGGTCATTTAGCAGATTATGTCCCCTTCCAGTAGAAACTTTTCAGTGAAAGTGCAGTGCAGTTCGTTTTTACCTAATTAGTTTATAACATCATGCCTACTTGTTTGTTATTTTATTTTTTGGAAGGTAACCTTCCAAGGCGGGGGCTATGTTAAGACTTATGATTTATGATTGTAGTAGTTGATATATATTTAAGTTAAAATGGATAGTAGATCAAATAGTACTGAAACAAGGAGTAGACAAATTGTACACACAATTGCAGTGTGCGCATGGGTAAGTTTAGTTGTTAGAATATGTCATATGTTTTAATGTTTTTGAGCTGGTTGTTGATTTTTAAATGCAAAAAAGAAGAGGATAAGTTCCTTACAATAAGCACGGCAGTTTTCTCAGATTACGAGTCGTTTTATTTAAAAACAATCCATATAATAAAGGTAGAAAGGTCCCAAACAATAACCATAGAGTTAGTAGCTAGAAAAAACTGTATATGCAAAGGCCAATGAAGATAGACCTTGCAATATAGGACATAGGTGTAGTGAAGGGCGTTGTAACTCTGGCTAAACGGACCGGTTTGGTTAGGTGCAAGGCATTTATTGTTTTGTTTTATGGTCTTAGATAAAGGCTCATGTTTTAATTATTTCGTCGTTTAAACCTATAATTCTTTTTGTATTTGAGTATTGGACTCTGGTCAAATTTTTTTATAAATTTAAATGCGGTTTTATATACTATAGGAAAAGGGGTAATGTTGGTTTAACTTATGACATTATTTTTCTATTTGTATTAGGCCTTGTTAAATTTTGGTATTTTATATTTTTGGTTTTATATAGATTATCCTTTTAACCGAATACGTAATATATGAAATTTTGTTCCTTAATTATAGAGTTTTACTGGCCTATCACCCTCCAACTTTCATCCCCCTAATTTTTACTAGGTATTTGTGAAGCCCTAGGGGCCCACGTCAAAGAGGGATTGGTGTAAATAAAAAAATCAGAGGCTACCCAGATATAGGTCTGTAGAAAAGGTGGTAATTGGTTTGTAAAGTAAATAAATAATTCCAAATTTTTCCGTCGGAAGTAACCTAGTTACTGACGTCGATGCGGTGGTGGCAGCGGGCAACCTACCCTTTATTCAGTTTTGGTAACCGACCAGTTTTTACAGAGATCTATACATAATTAAACTATTTATAAAAAAAAACACACTAGCGAGGGCATAACACCCCAGACCAGCTGTTGTTACACTGGTGGCAGCGGTGGGATGAAATAAATTAGTTGAAGGGGATGAAATAAATTAGTTGAAGGGGATGAAATAAATTAGACGAGGGGGGAGAAATAAGTTAGTTGAAGGGGATGAAAATTTGCAAATCAATTAAAGAATTGATGGGAGGATAAAGGTTAATAAGGGACACTTTTGAATATTTTTTTTTCAGTGGATGTAAAGAATAAGGTGAAACTTAATTTGTCTCACAAGGAGAGAAAATTATCTTGAGTGCGATTTTTTTTTGTTTTGTAAAAAATATTAAAATTTGGTGTCTGTTATCTATTCATATTATGTTGGAGTGGAAAAATTTATTTATCTGACTGGGGAAGGAATTTTTTTTTGAAGTAATTTTGATGAGAGACATAATTTTATTTTCTTTTCTTTTTAGTAAGAATATTTATATTTTTGTTTGAAAAAGCGCCTTTTACTTATTTTAGATAGGGTAGATTGGGGTCAATAGAGCGAAATAAAGATTTGCCCAGTCACCAGTAAAATTGTAGAAGTTGTTTTTTTTTAATTATATATATACTTAATATTAAACTTAATATTATTAAAGTGTCTATAAGTTGCACTGTGTGAAAGGGTTATAAAACGTTACCGTGGTGTTTGCAGACTTGAATAAAGTTCTACACTAGAGTCTGATTTGGTACACTTAGTTTTTACAAGTGATAGTCTCTGGCTATGCTTGCACAAAATGTTAAGTTTCACTAAAATTGGACTAAGTCGCCGAGAAGCGGCGAGCCTGTGTGGCTGGTTAAGAATTTACACTATATTCAAGTTATGCTATTCAGATCCAAGCAAGTCGCGCAGCGACCCGACTTGGTGTGAAAATTGTAAAGTGCACTAAAAATGTCTCAGCGTCTGTCACGGAGCGGCTTAATGTCTTTGGCTCGAGCTGTAAAAGTTCTAAAGTATGCTAAGAATTAAATTAGGCTGGGCTAGAGCAAGCAAGTCGCACGGCGCACAGTGGTTCAGAAGGTGCATTTAGCTTGGCAAAAATATTTACTGTGATTTCAAATATATTGATTCAACAATAACAGTCTTTATTGACTTGTTATTTGTTTTGGGGACCCCATGCCATTATTTAAGTAAGAATGTAAGAATAATAATAATAATAATAATAATAGTAATAATAAGTAAAGGTACCAGGGGCTAACCACCCTGCTACCTTTACTGCTTGGGTTCCCTATAATCTAAGAAGGGCCCCTCACAATCGACCCCAACCGGATGGGGGTCAGAGACAGGTGGGAGGGGCCTTACCGGATGGTCTCAACGTTGATAACCAAGGCAATGGACATGGACGCTTTAAGTGGACGAGGAAACTTCGGGATGACTTGCTGACCTGCCGCGAGAGTAACGAACCTGAGCGAAGGGGATACATGGCGCGAATGCATGCACTTTGGTGCGAAATGCATCCAGAGCATCGCGCCTTCTCTCAACAACATCTGAGAGATCAAATATCCTTCTTGCTCAGGACAGGTTACGTAAGGGCACCCCATCAGCTGGAAGAACTGCCAGCCGCAGTTCCAACGCGGCAATTACCAGCTGATGGGGATCATCCATTAGAGTTCACCGATATAGACTTAAGGACGAGGGTTAGCCTTAACACCAGGGCTAACCTAAAGCCACAAGACCTGGCTAGAATGGACGCGGTCATCGATGAGGAAATTCCGGAAGATGTAGACATCTGGCAAATCAACTGTGCCGTGTACAATGCCGCGAAGCAACTCGTCCCCCGTGAGAGGTCAACCAATCACGGGGTCGAGAAAGCCAAGCGGCGTGTACAAAAAATCGAAGGCAAGATACAGTCGGCCAGACAACACGCTTCTCGGATCCAGAGTGTGGTGGAATATAAGACGACTGGTAGAGTCTTTACTCCCAGGATCCGGCGCATAACTGCCGGATTAAGACGTCAACACCATACTCTAAATCTGACAGTGATGCTTACCATCAAGCAGCACTGTCTAGATAGGATCCGAGCGCTCATGGCGATAAAGAAAACATTGAAGAGGCGGGTGAGGAGTATGGAACAAAACAATTTGTTCCGTACGAATCCTTCCCGCCTCTTTCAAGAGCCACAGCGTGTTGTCGAGAATCCGCCGACTGTAGAAGATGTCGAAACCTTCTGGAAGGGAATCTACGAAACGCCGCGTCCATTCAATAGTGACACTCCATCAATTGCACACTTCGAGGCTCTGTGTCACAGACATCTTGAAGAGCCAGAAGAAGTGTGCCCAGCAATCAGTACGGAGGAAGACCAACAAGCACTTGTTGGTACCAAGAACTTCGCTGCCCCGGGCCCAGACGGCATTAACAACTGGTGGTGGAAGAAATTTCCTTCCACTCACCGCCGTCTGGTGCGAGTTTTCAACCATGGTTGAACGAGGGGCAGCAGATTCCGGACTGGTTCGTCGAGGGACGTACTGTGCTAATCCTCAAAAAGAGGGATCTTTCCGACCCGAGGAATTATAGGCCGATCACTTGCTTTAACTCCTGCTACAAGATATTTACACGTATCTTGTATGCTAGGACGCTGAGGTCTGTTGATCCGGTCTTCCAGCAGATACACGAACAGCGTGGTGCCAAGAAGGGCATGGCAGGTTGCAAGGACAGCCTGCTGATAGACCGCTGTATTACACAGGATTCTGTGCAATACAAGCGGAATCTATCGATGGCCTGGATTGATTACCGCAAGGCATTTGATACAACATCGCATGAGCTATTGTTGTACTTGCTCGAATGTCTTGCGGTACCAGCACCACTAGTGAGATGCATCGAACAGCTACTGCCGCTCTGGAAGACCCGCTTCACTATAACATCAGGTGCACAGCGGGTCACGACAGGGCAGGTGGCATTTAGGAGAGGAGTTTTCCAGGGTGACTCCCTGAGTCCTCTCCTCTTCTGCATCTCACTGCTGCCGTTGTCTGTTGGGCTCCGCCAAACCCGCGGATATCAATGTGGGCCACCCAGCGACCGGAGGCATAAGGTCACCCATCTATTTTATATGGATGACCTTAAACTTTATGCCTCCGGAGAGCGCGAACTACAAAACGCTCTTAGGGTGGTCGAAGAATATACGCGGGCAATTGGTATGGAGTTCGGGTTGGACAAATGTGCAGTCGTCCACCTCAAGAGAGGACGATGCGGGGAATTTCCTGAAGATGCGCAGCTCGCAGACGGAAGCATCCTAAGACATCTGGATGCCGGAGAGACCTATACATATCTGGGTGTGCAACAAAGGCACATCCAGGATGTATCACAAATAAAAGATTCTCTCCGCGGCAAGTACTGACACCGCCTCCGAAAGATTTGGTCTTCCGAACTTTCGGGGAAGAACAAGGTGTCTGCAACTAATATGCTTGCCGTTCCGATTCTGCTCTACTCCTTCGGAGTAGTAAAGTGGAGGGTAGATGAGCTGCGTCAATTAGACAGAGATACCCGCAAGATGATGAATATTCACAGAAGTATTCATCCTAGATCGTCCGTTCCTCGTGTGTACCTCCCACGTCAACGGGGGGGCCGAGGACTCTTGAGCCTGGAGTGTACGCATGGCAGAGTAGTTCTGAGTATGGCATGTAACATACTCAGGAGCTCAGATCCCCTCTTGCGGTTCGTAAAACATCACGAAACTTTAGGAGTGGGAGCAGGATTGTTCAAGGCAGCAAAAAGAGCCGCAGATGAACTCGGTCTCGCATTTGACATCGGGCGAGGAGGCCGGCGAGGTGCTGATGTTGAGTCAGTCACCGAACTTCAGCCAAATCGTCTGAAAGCCCGAATCAGAGCTGCCGAACAGGAAAATCTGTTTCGGCAGCACGTCGATAAGCCCCAGCATGGTGTCTTCTATAAGAACATAGAAACACTGGGTTTATGGACCAGGCTGACCTTCGCCTTTCTAAGGTCAGCAGGGCTTAAGGAGACCGAGGGATTCATTATGGCCTGTCAAGATGGTGTTATCAACACCTTGGTCTACCGTAGCCGCGTGTGGCGTGTAGAGGTTCCTGATATCAACTGCAGGACCTGCCATCAGGCGCCGGAATCGTTCATGCACTTACTATCTGCATGCCCTATATATTCGATTTCGGCCTACATCCACCGGCATAATGCGGCGTTACGAGTGCTATACTACCATCTAAGGCACTCGTACGGGGTAGACCAGACACCAGTGCTGCCTTACGTCCCCGGAGATATTGAGTCCGTTGTCGAGAACGAGAAATGCCGGATTTACTGGAACTACTCGTTCCCGACTGTCAGGCTAATCCAAGCCAACAAGCCTGACATAGTCCTCCTCGACCATCAACTCAAGGTGATGTATGTCATCGAGTTCTCGGCTCCTGCGGGAGAAAAACCTCACCTTGAAGGAGGAGGAGAAACGGACCAAATATCGCGATCTCCGGTATGAGCTCTAAGTGCTGTACCCAGGCTACTCGGTAAAAATGGTCGTCCTTATAATCGGTGTACTCGGAGGGATAAAGCCTACGCTACTTTCGGAACTAAAGATCATACCGGCCTGCCAAAAATCAGCTGAGTGGCTGGCAGGCCAAATGCAGAAGGCGGTCATTCTGGGTTCTCTCCGTCTGCTTAGGGCACACGATTCTGGTATCTACAGTCACTAACCCTGCGGGATGTGGGGAGTGGCTGTAGTTGATGCGCCGGCGCGACTCCCGTGAGGCGTCGGAGGCCACGGGAGGACTGACCGGCATCGGGAAACCGAAAAAAAAAAAAAATAAAAAAAATAAAAATAATGATAATGATAATAATAATAACAAAAAATTGCCTTTATTCAGGTGAAAAAAAATAATAATATACTTTAAATAGTGTACACAAACATATTTAGTGAACACAATTATTATTAAAGAACGTAAACTTACAAGCATTGTAATTAGATTAATATATACAGCAGAATATTGGCTCGTATATACATGCATTGTACTTTTTGTAGTATTGGATGATGGCTTAATCAGAATCATCAAATGTACTTTGACACATATCAATATCAAGTAAATTTATAACTTCCTGGGATAATATTCCTTTGGGTTTTCTTGGTAACTTTCTGAATGAGTTTATTAGTGGATCGCTTGTTATCAATAACATGTGAATTAAATCTTCCATAGTGCTAACTCGAGACAGCTTTCGCGTACTATGTTCTCGGAATCTTTTTGAATCCTTATGCCGGGATTCTTGAGCTTCTTCAGACATTCTTCCTATAGGCACTATAGAAGATTTGATGATTTCTGATCCGTGTATTAATACTTTATGTAAAGTTATGGACATATAATACCAATTATATTTTTGTATGTACAATTTTGCAGTATCTAGGGCATATGCTTTAAATTTCTCGGAGTTTATACCAAATCCACACGAAATTGTACGCAGGAGAACTCCTAATCTTTTGATAAGAGCTTCATCTATACCTGTTATTTGCGAAGACAAATGAGGATTGGAAAAAAACTTTCTGGCTGTATTTCCATCATTTGTCGTCCCAAATTCAGGTTTTGGCACGTCTACTAAAAGACCCATGTCTACTCTTAGTTTTTCTTGAATTTGCTTTTTTTCTAAAATTGACTTGCTCTAAATCATCCTTTTTAACTTTCCAACTTTTTACTTCAAGGCGATATTTACTGAATAAGATCTTGATTGGTCGACAGAATCGCGTAGCCGAAGGTCTCGGATTATCCCATACAACAGCATTATCGCAGCTCTCACAAATTATTCTAAGAGGTACTAGAGAAATTTCAAAGAGATAGGAATCGTCATATCGGTCGTCACTATAGGCATCATCACTTGTAAATTTTTGCTTATATCGACCTTGCCCTGCTGCTCCATCACAACCCCACTTATGTATGGCAGTGAGGTGAACAACATTTAAATTATTTTCTGATGCTAGGTGACTTATAACAGATATCTGGACTTCCAACAATCTCTTCATTGTTAAATTTAAAATATCTTGAAGTTGTATACTGGCCATGTGCTCCGTTAACATAATGTTAGTAGGATAACATGCTTTTTTAGCTTCAAGGACTGCATGATACGAGGGATAAATATCCGCATTATGATTTTTATTAAGCTCTCGCGTATCTAGATACTGTTGTTTTGATAGTCGACATTGGACAAAATGTGCCAATGCCTCTTCTGGTGATAGCTTAATAGGTAGAGGTGTCATTCTTGATTTTTTAATAGCTTCTACTTCGTCGGGAGACTCCATAATGCGGTGAACCATGGCAGCAGTTCCTCGTTTGCCCTCTGCATACAAACTCATTTCAGTGGCTAAGGCAAGTTGTGTAGATCCATGTGCTAATAAAGGTTGCACTCGCCGTTTTCGAGTCCATATCGAACTCTCTTTAAAGGAGCTTTTTGGACGCCCACTCGAAGTGCTTGGCTTGGTTAGATCGACGTCTTCACTTCCTTCTGTTATGTCAAAATCTACAACTGCGTTCAACCAACTGGAATTTTTTTTTGAATAATAGTTAATGTTGGCATGACACTGCTTCCATCTTTTTACAAACTCACTGCAGATGCTATTACATTTCTTACGTATTTTTTCCCCAACATTTTCCTCATCATCCACTAAGTGTAATTTCGCCATAACATAGCGATATACAACAAATACTTTTTCATTCTGTTGCGTTTCTGCATGCCAAACATTAAACAACTCTCTTCGAATTATGTTACTTGCTCCAACTAAAATTAAAATAACAAGAAGTTGTAAAAAGTAGAGCTTTTGACCAGGTTAGTTTAAAAGTTAAAGGACTCTAAATTGATATGCATACATATTCAGGATGCTATATAATGCTGTACAAAATATAACCTTTGAACAATATTTTATTTATATATTTTTTTTAATTTAAAATTAAACATCTCACAGATGAGAATAACTCTAATAATTTCAATAAACAATACAGAATATTATTAGTACGTACCGTGGCTACTAAGATCCATAATAAAAGTTATCAAGTTCTTTTTTAACAATACACAAAATCAGCAATATAAACAGTGACTGATATGGGTGGAAAATAATCGAGTATGATTACCTACGTTCGGTCGGTCGTTGCTTACAGACAGCATGTAAAGAACTAACTACGATACTTGTGTACGATAGTTTGGCGTTTTAGAAACGCTGACACGATAGCAGTGTCACCTTTGGACGATATGACTCGTAGACTTTTTGCTAAGCTAAATCAGCAGTTTGAACCACTGTGCGGCGCGGCGACCCCACTTGGCTTGTGTTTTGGAAAGTGCACTAAAAAGGTGAGCAGCGTCCGTCGCGGTGCGGCGGTGCTTAATATCTTTGGTATAGCTACACTAGTTGGAAAGTAAGCTATAAAATGAGTTAGGATGATCCAGAACAAGCAAGTCGCACAGCGACCCGACTTGGCTTGTGATTTAGAAAGTCCATTAAAAAGTCTCAGAGTCTGTCGTGATGCGGCGGAGCTTATTGTCTCTGGCAGAGTCTTAACCTGCTATGAAGCAATATTCACTTAAAACGTGAGCTCACCTGGTTGTCCTGTGTCCGGCGTCGGCCTCGAGTCGCAGGGCGCGACTGCACTAGGGAAGCGAGCGGCATAGAAGCTAAAGAAAACACCAGGTTCACTTAAACAGTATATTACTTCACACACACACAGAATGATGATGTACAGGAAAGAGCCGGCTACCAGCGTGCTTGCAGTAACTTTGTAGAAAAGATTTGTTAGGCTTGGTGATCTGACTTGTCTCGAGAAGTCTGGGTCGTATACATACGTCGAGACTCAAAATTTGGCACAAGGAAGCAAAGAAAAGCAAAAGCTGTAAAACTGCCCAAAACGTGATGCGCACGGTTTTGATACTAAATTGCCAAGAAGCGCGAATAGAGTTTGGCAAGAGGGCGGCTACGCCTCTTTTTGGACCTCTAGCCAATCAGAGGCTAGCCAGATTTTGGTAGCCGATGACACAATTTATATCGATCGCGAGTCTCAGTCCAACACAGCCATCACCAATCAAACACTGCAAAATTCACTTCAGCTTATATACCAGCATATTTTCAACCAATGGGAATTTTTCAATTCCAAATCATACTAAATCCAGCCTCTCCAGAGGAACACCTGGGAATTCTAGGAGAAACCTCATTTCGCACATCGAAAAATCACCAGGCTAGCTGAAAACTGCGTTAATCTACGATGTACATGTCACAGTGTGTCCCAAAGCCGAAAAAAGTAGTAAAAATTCACCCGCGCCGCGAATTAAAATTTACCCTTTATCCTTTCGTTGCTTTTCTGCCCAAAAGAAAGCAGAAAACGGTCAGTGCTTTAATACCAAAAGTGCCCATAGACGAAAAGAACTTCCGACGAGGGATCGGTAAGACTTTTTCCTGAACATTTTTACCAGTGAAAAATTTCAAAAAGACATTTTTGCTTTTTATGAACTTTATTCAATAATTCGGGGGATGAGGTATGGACATCCGTTTAATTTCCGATATTCGATCAGTGAAGTTAAGCAGCACTGATCGAGTCCGGCAATTGGATGGATGAACGATAGCTCATCTAACAGTCGGTAGGCTGTCAACAGACAATCCCGGGATGGCCGCTAGCCTGATGCAGGCGGAGAGGCAAGCCCGGGTGGCGGGTCGAAGAGACCTACCCAGGAGGTTTGCCACTCTGCTAGCGGTGCAGGCGGGCAGGCCCAGGCGGTGGGTTAATTGACAGTCGAGGACCGTGGTTCCGAGTCCACGCTAAACTGTAGGTCCCTAGGTAAAAAGGGCCCATTGTGGCCTACTTGCCTAGTAAAATAAGTAGCTACTACTACTACTACTATTCAATAATTCAGGACAATTTTAATTTTAAAAAACCATTGATGTTAACTTTTTTACCAGTGCTAAAAAGACTTTGTAAATAGTGAAATATTCTAAGACTCTCAAGTTAGGAATTTCAAATATTTAGGATAGGTCAGGAAATTAGGTCAGTTCATTGACCTCTGGCAAATGTAAATAAATACGTAAAACTGTAAATATATGTTATTTTCGTTGAAAGAACTTTATTTATGAATTTGTTTTGATGAGATTGACATTTTTCAGGACTGTAAAAATTATACCAAGTGTCTAATAAAAATTTAATATTTGAAAAATAAATTCTGTCAGGTAAAATTAAATTTTTTTCAGAAAAAAACTTTAAAAACTTGATTTTTGAACTGTACATTAAATTTTGAAGTAAATTCAATTTTTAAACTTTAGTGAAGAATTCATAAATTTTTGCAAACATTTTATAAGTGTGAAAGTTAACTTTTAAATTAAAGTTTCAAGAAAAAGCCTTGTGAAAAGACATTAAACTATAAAAAACTATTTTAATAACATTGTGCATTGACTGTAAAACATTTGAACTGCTATTTGTGAACATTTTTTAATTTGTGCATTTATCATCCTCTGTGTAATAACCCCGAGTGGCCTTCCCATATTTCTTTTACAGTCTTTACAAACATTATTAGAAAGAAAACGTATAAACCCTCCAACTTGGGAGGAAATAAACATTTGGTGTGTTTTATTACCTATTCTTTCCTTTGCCACTCGGTACACAGTGACCTCAAGAACATTATTAAAATTTGTGCTTCGAAATAAACTTTTCAACACTACCTCCGAGGGACAGTTATCTTCCACCGAGGGAGATCAACCAGGGGCACGGCTATAAGTGGCCGTTGTCGACACCAGGTAAAATCAACAGGGCTCAAAAGCTCAGAGTTAGCCGAAAATTTCCAACACAGAAATCGACCCTGGGAATATACACATAAAAATATATACAAAAAAATTGGCTATTTTCCAAAAATTCCAGTAGCTGAAGTCTTTGGCGCCCAAAACCAGAATTATAAAAAATATTTGGGACTTTAAAAACTGGAAAAAGACTTTTTTGGAAATAAAAAAGCAACAAAACACCAAAGGCGTGTACACATACAGGGTCAGGCAGACATTTGGGAATTCTGGACTCTGACAGAAACTTGCATTGCGGAGAATTGGTTTAGAAATATAGACCTGTGCAGCTTTATAGAAAAAAACTGGGATATGAAAGTTTGCTATATACAGGGTGAGGACAAATAGTCAGACCAAAAGTTGTAATAAGAGGTTAGTTTAAAAGCAAAAACCAAAAAAAAAGGAAAAAATAAAGGTTTTTTTTTGTGAGTGGTTTAATAATTTTTTTTCTCCTTTCAATTATTTTTAGTAGAATTTTTGGACGGTGGAATTTAAGGTAAAAGTTGGGTTTTGAGAAAATTGTAGTGTAATTTTGATTTTAATTAAGTAGATTTTTTTTTTGTTTGTTGTTCTGCCTATAAAAGAAAAAGGAAAGGAATAATTTTATTTTGATAGCCGTGCGGACGACTCCAGTTATTTGATTTATTTTTGACTGGACCAACCATATACCAGGGCACGTTGAAAGGTTTGCTTAAGTAATTGTTGCGCCTAGACTATTTTACGTAGGAAGTAAACCAGAGTAGACTATCGTATATACAGATTTTTTTTTTTTGGGGAATATTTGGAAATAGTTAAAGTAAAGACCCGCTTAATAGATTAAATTTTATTTGCTTTGGGGTCATTTGGGTTGATAGATTAGAGATTAATTAATATACAGGGGCCAAATCGAAAAGTTTCAATAGGAACTGATTAGTGTTAGTAATTAATTTTTGAAATTTTATATACAGGGTGAGTTGAAAAGTATGGGCTACTGGTTTTGGAAACTGAGTATACAGAGTGAATTAGAAAAGGTAGACAAAGAATAAAAGGAAATTTTACAGAGATTTGTATAGGTATAGGAGATAACGATCTCATTATATAGCAGGAGTGTGCCGAAAGTAATTAACAGGTTTGTGCTTATAGCTATTTAGATAATACGAGCCCATTCTAAAATGTTTACTACTAACCCATTAACCCTTTCTACAACTATAACCATTACTACCACCTCAGTAGCTGGTGGATCTATAACTTCGCCACGAAGCAGCGGAGTAGGAACAGGAACCGCAGGTATAGCGAGAGGATCTATGATGTATTCTCTAGGAATGATAGCGTCCACTTTAGACAACTTTAATGGTAGGGATGTTACGCGATACTTAGAGAAATTGCAGCAACGCGCTAAATTAGATAATTGGTCGGAAATTGAAACATTAAACTTGTTGAAATTTAAGTGTGTAGGCGCGGCTTATGACTTCTTGAAATCAGATGAAACCTTGGATAAGTTAGATTATAGGCTCCTAAAGCCAGACTTATCGAAAATTTTGTACCTACGAGATTGCCAGGGGAAGGACAATTAGAGTTAAGTAAATGCTATCAGCGGTATGAGGAAACCGTTACGGAGTATTGCACGCCGTTACGTATTGCGGGGGCCCATGTATTGGAAGAAAACCTTAGGATGGTGACTCCGGAAGAAGTACCGGGGTTGAGAAAGAAAAATCAAGATTTGCTACTAAACCAGTTTAAGGTGGGGCTGAAGAAGGAAATTATGAAAAATGTCGGAATGATATATGAGGACTTACTATTGCCGGCGTCAAGGAGGCGCTTAAACGGAGCGTTTGTGGCATGCGGAGATCAAGCATTCGAAGATAATGGCATTGACATACTGCTGGGTAGGATTTCTTAGCGGATCATGATGCACAAATATTTTGCGGCGATGAGCCGATGATAACACTTTTAGGAGAATGTGTGCTGCCGACGCACTATGAAGATGGAAGGGAATATGAGGAGTATAGCAAGGACATCGACGAGATCGAAGAAAGTCGGTCGAAGAAAAAAAGACATAGGAAATAAGCACTTGGCCTTAAAGGGGGAAGTAAATCCTCGATGTTATAGAGATGACAAGGGAAAAAAGAACTCGTAGGGGACCTTAGGGGACGGGATTACGAAAACCCAGGCTAGCGGTCGATTTGAAACAAGACTGGGAGCACTGGCTACAGGTTGTCGAAGCGTTCTATAGGAAGAAGGTTATCTCTCCGTAAGAAAAAATTATCCACGCTCATAAGCAGAGGAAAGAACAACTGGAAGTGTTTACGTTACTAACGCCGAAATAGAAGCGGAATGGCCCAGTCTAGGAAAGACGAAAGAGCCAAACCACCGACCCACTATGGAAGACAATGGAGAAATAGAAATAGAAGAAAATGAAGGTTAGCCTAAAGGAATGGCAGAACAAGTCACCAAAAAGAGGAAGAATATTTTGCACGAATAAGGTAAACGCGTTAACCCAAACGTAGCATGCGGCATAACGGCCGATAGTTACAAAGTAAC
Source organism: Rhamnusium bicolor (assembly GCA_029963845.1). Lineage (NCBI taxonomy): Eukaryota > Metazoa > Arthropoda > Insecta > Coleoptera > Cerambycidae > Rhamnusium > Rhamnusium bicolor. Next base: position 6,643 of record JANEYF010004818.1, on the reverse strand, counting down.
CGAATTGAAACTGATGGTGCAACAATGGAGGCAACGATTCTATGACTTATACGACGATCAAGGTGTGTTGAGAAGGAATATACAAGAATATGAAGGCCTTCTGGAAAAGTGTAAGGAGGGATATAGTATTTGGAAACAGGATGTGAGAAACCCACTAAACAAATGACTCAAGACTCAACGGTGGATAAAGCAAGAATATTGGCTAAAGGAAGATATAGTAGTGAAGCGCAAGCGGTTAACCCAAGCGGAGCATGCGGCATAACGGCCGATAGTACAAAGGAAACCGAATTTAAACTGATGGTGCAACAATGGAGGCAACGATTTGGCGACTTATGCGACGATCAAGGTGTGTTGAGGAGGAAAATACAAGAACATGAAGGCCTTCTGGAAAAGTGGTCGCGAGGGATCTAGTATTTTTGGGAACAGGATGTGAGAAATCCGTCAAACAAATGACTCAAGATTCAACGGTGGATAAAGCAAGAATATTGGCAAAGGAAGATATAAAAGGCCTGCAAAAACGGAGATAGTACGCCGTGGGACGACTCAAACAGAAAGTTGTAGGAAAAGTGGAATTAACGTCGCAACGAAGAAATGTTGGCGAAGTAGCTAAGCTCTCTTTGCCTAAAAGGGGTATATGCTCAGGTACATAGAATGTTTAAAGTACTAAAATTAGACGTAATAAACCATAACAATGACAGGAAAACTAAAGAGAGAAACTTCGAATTGGGGGACTTGGTACACTTAAAAGATTTGAGTACGACTGTGGGGATTTCAAAAAATTGGCGAAATCATGGAAGTGGTCGTATAGGGTCATTGAGGTCATAGGACCGGTAAACTACAAAATTAGGAAGGTACATGGTAGAGACGAACAGGTGGTTTATGTAAATCGGTTAAAAAAATATTATGAGAAGGAAAGTCAGTTGGACGGAACAGAGGACGAAGACGACCGTGAAGAGGCGCCAAATGAAAGCGACGAGGAGGACGAGGAAAAGCAGGAGTCGACACTCAAATTACCGCTGATTTCCCAATGGATAAAGATTCCAGTACACATTAGAGATAAAGAAGATTCAGAAGAAGATATTAAGGACGAAGTGAGTGAAAGCGAGGAGGAAGCAGAGGAGCCGGTGTTCCTAAGACGATCTACGAGAATACGGCGCCCCCTAATAGATTAGGCTTGTAGCGTTCTATTGAATCTTGTTAGCTCGAATTCTTAAATTTACAGTCGGGTAATAAATTCCTCGTAGTACAGTGATAGTTAATATCGTTTAGTCGAATTATGTGGCTTCGGGAGACCCGGATTCCAAGATATCTGCGGAGTAGAGATAATCGTCCTAGAAAGGAAACCAAAAGAGTTTAAGTTATAATCGGCGAGCGGAGCAATTATACGGCCGACTCGCCGCAATGTGAGATATTAATGAGTCTCCAGCCACTCCCTCTCCACCTACGGCCGAGTCGTAGGAGCTTTTCTTTTTTTTTTTTGTTTTGTAATAGTCACAATTTCACGCAATCGGGGAGGAGACCTATAGGCTACCTTAACGAATAAGGATACGACACCCCGACATTACTTGTCATTTGGGCAAGGGAATGCCGTTTTACTAAGATTAAGAGATAAAAATAAGGGAATATATGGCTGGTATGCCTTAATTACTGGAGTGACAGTAAGTATTCCTGAGGGGTTTGAAAGGGAAGAGAGTTAGGAAGTTTTGGGGGAATGAAGTACACTTTGTTGTTGTTTTTGTTAACATGGCGAGCGGAGTGATTATACGCCCGACTCGCCAAAATGAGCGATTTCAAGATAATCAGCTCACTCCCTCTCCACCTACGGCAGAGTCGTAGGCGCTTTTCTTTGTTTTTTTTGTTTTTATAAATGTCATAATTTCACGCTATCGGAGAGGAGACCTATAGGCTGCCTTAAAGTTTAAGGACAGTTGACACCCTGGCATTACTTGGCATTTGGCCAAGTGAATGCCGTTTTACTAGTATTAGGAATTTAATTACAGGGCTATCTGGCTGGTATGCCTTAATTATTGGATTGACCGTAAGTAGCCCTGGGAGAATAGAGGAAAAGGGTTGATAGTAGACGAAGAAGGAAGTTTTAAGGGGAATTACTCACGTCAGGATTTTTGTTTTATTACGAGTGTGTTAATTTTAGGAAATTTAAAGGGAAATATAGTTTAAATTTTTTTATTACCATTGTCCCACTGATGGTTGCAATGAAGGGACCCAATGCAAGCATCAACTGGGCTCTAGTTAAGAACTTAATTAAAAAAAAAAAAAAAAAAAAAAAAAGAATGTACTGTAGGTATATAAAATGCTTGGTGTTGATTGAGTGTTATATTTTGGTTCTATAGAGACAATGGCTAAGGGTACGAAGGGAACCAGGAAAAATGGAATGTGGTTAGCAACTGTAATATGGCTCATCTGGTCATCACATAGGCTGAGAGTGGATGGGTTGATTGCATTCGACTGTGAAAGTGAAACTGCGGAGATCTCCACGATATCGTTACGTGACGTGGCACAGTGTCCAGAACCGGCTTCTGCGTACCGGAACGAGGCAGTGTTCGTTCGAGTTTCTGCAAAGTTTTGAAATAGGACTTCAACACGTATGGTCGTGCTTAATCGAAGTAACGCGCCTGATTACGCACTGTGGTATGCACAGCTCATAGTTCAGTGGTGGAAGGAGGACTTTGGAATTTTATTCACCAAGTAGGAGGATAAGAGTGTCGGTTAATTCATCGATATCGAACTTTTAAAATGTATCAGCAAACTATAGGCCAAATTGTTTTAAATGGAACCACGACTGCATCTGTAACGCTGCACGGGAGTGTAGACCATACCGGAAGATGTGAGGGTAAAGTATCAGGAGAATGGGAATTCATGGCATAGTGTCATTGTAACTGCCGCCATTAAGATTTCACTTATGGACTATTACGCTAATGTTAAGCTGAAGGAGAATGAGGTTAGCCTCCGAGGGGGAGTTACCTGTCCATTTTTAAAAGGATATTGTTTCGACACGACACTAGGAGAAAGTACATGGGAAGTGACCACGCAGGAGGCGTGTCACGAACAATTTAGTTTATTATATGCGGGACTAGCCGAAAAAAGTTACCCATAACCAGACCCAGGAACAGTATATAGTAGTCGAAAGTGATATAAAGGTTTTTGCAAAACTCTCATGAAGAGAGTACATTTCTGCAATTTGGAGTTATGGCAGACAGAGTACCTGGTCGAAGACGTTGATTTAATGGCTTATATCAATAGTAAATTTTTGCATGTGGAACAGGCCTATAAACGAGGACTAGAAAATGCGTATATAGATACTATTCACCGAAGATGTTTGGCTCACCGAGAAATTCTAAAGAACAGATTAATGTTAGCTCCTTTGGTCCCGGACGCAGCAAGTCAAATTATCCAAGGCAAAGAGGGGTATGTAGGCCGAGTATTAGGGGAAGTGCTATACATACTTAAATGTGTTCCTAAACAAGTAAAAATTAGAAGAGCCAAGAAATGTTTTCAAAGAACTCCCTATAGAGGTAGACAATAAAACCAAGTTTATGACCCCGATTACTAGAATTATTCAAAATTTTGGGCAAGAAATAGATTGCAGTGTAGTGACCCCACCATTATATCATGTCGACGGGGAATGGATAGGACTGGTACCGATGCCTACTGTGAAAAAGGCGCCCAAGAATTGAAATTAAAGAAACTCCGCGGGTGAATTTCCACCCAATCCAGCCACTAGGTTCCCGAGGGTTATATACCCAAGAAGAAATAAGTAAAGTACAGACATTATTTACGTTCGGCTTAGAAAGGAAGGTGGTGGAAAAATATAACTAGACGCGTAGCCGGCATGGAAGCCGAAGGCCAAGGATTTTCAACCCTAGGAATGTTTTAACCCAGAGGAATTAAAGGATCCTCGCCCACTCCACCATGAAACAAATGTGGGATGGTTCTTCGATTTGGGAATTTTTATGAGCGGACCAATCGGCTTCTACTTTATCTTTCGAATCATTAAATACACGCTTGGGGTTATTATTAATGCGTTTCCAGTTATATCGTACTATAGGAGGAGCGTATCGCCCTGCTAGCCTGCCTCTGGAACAATTTAACCATGTGGGTCATCCATCATCACCATGAAAGAAGTGCGGAAACGCGAAGAGACAATGAAATGCGGGGAAATAAAATAGACACTAACAACTTAAAGACAGTAGTGAGTAACATAAGTGACGTACCTATAAACACTTCGATAAGTTCAGGTCTAGGACTCTATCCGACTATACGCGAAGAGCCTCATTGGACTGAAACCGAGGTGCAGTCGCGTGGGGACTAACCTCTAATGGTTGTGTAATCAGGAGAGACAATAGACAATTTCCGGCAATCTATACCTATCCTCTCTTTAGTGTGAATGACCACCAGAAAAGAAAAAAAGGAACTGTCCAGTGCAACGATATGAAGAAGAATGGTGAATGTGCACGAAGTGCGTACTAAAAAGATTGTCGGGAAACCTTTGTACTCTAGTAATAGTAAGAAGAGAGTGCTTATTAAGTACTTGATGATGTTAGGTTTAGGACCTTTGTTAAAAATTAAGTATAGGAATCCTTGTGGTCAGATGCCAAGATGAGCGACGAAATTTTAGGGTCTAAAAGTTGTGGCCACGAAGGAGGCGAAAAACTTTTTTTAAAGGGAAGTATTGTAACAAACCGGGGTTGTTATGTAATTGTTTTCTCAATGTAGGATGGGTGTTAGTCGGTGGTTACTAATAGTTTGAATTGGACTCTGAAAGGAGGTATTTATTTGGGTTCAACCTGTATAGCGTAGTTCTAGCATTTAAGAAAATCATTAATTACCGTTTTTATTTTGGGTCGATATAAGGGAAATAAAAAGGTGGGAATATCAGTATAAACTGAACGAGTAGGAAGTATTTAGTTTTAAATTCATAAAAAGACTTTTTTAATGGAAATTCAATTTAAATAACTGCTAAGGATTTGTTATTAGACGAGCCGGGCGGCGGACTTGAAAGAGATAATTTACAACGAAAGTAAAGGATGTTTATATTCGCTTAAGACGTTTGGCGACGCTGATAAGTTCAGGAATACCTTGCAGCAAGATTTCTGTGAAATCCGAGATAACAAAAGCGCTAAGTCAATGTGAACCAAGAGCTAAACGGCAAAAAACATGGTTGCCACATACCATTTGGCTGAGAGTCCGAACAAAGAACGATAATGACGGCCTCGTGGGCTATGGCAACTCCGGGCAGCTAGTAATAAAATTTGAAAACGGGACTAGGAACGCCACTAAGCGGGACTCGCGAGCGCGCTGTTCCGCGATTGCCTCTTTTGAAATGAGAAATGGGGGAGTAGGGATTTAGGAGGAAGAAATGATGACAAAAAAATTGAAAGTAGGGGATTCCTGTTAGCGACGCGGTCGAAGCCGGTCACAGGAAAAGCCGGCGCGAAATAAAGTTTGTCGCGTAAAAAGTTATAGAATTTTGTAGAATTTTGGGATACGTTTTTTTGAACGAAGAAAACCGAGATTAAAGGGGATTTCCCCCGGCCGAGCCCCCCCCAAGGGGAGGCCGCGGGGGGGGGTGCGTGGCGTGTTTGTAAATGGAGTTTGGGGGGATTTGTTTTTTTTGTGCGAAAAAAAAAATTAAGAGAGGATTTCTGTTCGAGAAACGGTCGAAGCCGGTTACAGGAAAAGCGGTCGCACTTGAAAATAAAGAGTTTCAAGTTATAGGTGATAACATAATTTGGCACATTTATTTTGACGAAATTACGAGAGTCCGGGACTAGAAGTGTGCTTAGAGGAATTTGCGGTGCGAAATAAGTGAGCGGGTGGTGTGAGCCCAAGGTTGACGTATAAAGGGGATTTTAGGGAGTTTTGCAAGTGTAAAATTATATTTTGATATAACTATATTCACTAACCCTAAGTAAAGGTAACAAGTGGGTTCAGGTAGGTGCTTGGTAGCTAAACTTAAATATTGCCTTGTTCTGGGCATTTGATCAATAAGGGCACATAAGGATTTGGTGGTGCGCCTGTAGGGCCCATTCACTCAAATATAGGGTAGCGATAAATAAACATACTTATAAAATTAGACAGGTCCCAAGTATTAATTATATTTTTGTATTAGATTTGTCAAATTTTTTCTTCTATAAATATAAATGCTGTTTTATATGTTTAGTAACAGGGTAATGTTGGTTTAAATTTATGAAATTTTTTTGTTTGTTTTTATTTGTATTAGGCCTTGGTAAAAGTTAGCTGGTTGACTTTATATATATTATCATTTTTATCCCGTACGTAATATATGTAATTTTGTTCTTTAAGAATAGAGTTTCTCTGGCTTGCCACCCTCCAGCTATCATCCCCATAATTTATACTAGGCATTTGTGAAGCTCCTAGGGGCCCACGTCAACGAGGGATTGGTGGTAAATTGAAAAACCAGAGGCTACCCAGGTATAGGTCTGTAGGAAAGGTTTTAATTTGTCGGTAAAGAAAAAAATTCCAAATTATTCCGTCTGAAGTAACCTAGTTACTGACGTCGGTGGTGGCAAAGGGCAACCTACCCTCTTTATTCAGTTTGTTAACCGACCAGTTATTACATAGATCTATACCTATTTAAACCCTATATACATATAGATAAATA